>SNQJ01S0004150.1:109909-128012 GCA_010110895.2 Picea sitchensis | reverse complement strand
ATGCTGAAAAAGAGACCACGATGGCTGAAGAAAGGTGGTGGAAGGCACCTGGAAAGGTGGCGTTAACTTCCACCGAAACCAATACCGTATTTGGACTTCACTGGCCCGGAGAACCAAGAGCGGCTCGTTGGCCCTGAATTAAATGACTCGCTAGGATTGGTAGGTAGATGGATCCTCATGAGTAATGAGGGATGGGGGGGGGTGAACCGCCCATCCGTAGAGCCATCAGGCCTGACCAGTGTGAGGGAAATCACGCCACACATAACCTCGTAAGAGGAAAAAGGCGTGAGGGAGAAGAGAGAAGAAGGAGGCAGACGCGAGGGAAAGAGGAAGAGGAACTCTGGAAAAACACAGAGTGAGTGATAGTAGAGAAGAAGGAGAGTAACCTTCATTCTTGGTCACTGACAAATAGAGACGCAGTCTCGCAGCATCGTGGTCTCAGCTCGGGGGTGGCTAGTGGTAAATCCGTTGGGATTCGTTGAGCCTATGGTTGGGTGGAAACAAGCACCCCTCTTAGCAGTTGCAATCACATTTGGTGTTATTTCTGATAAGTGTTTTTACATCTTGCATCTTGAAATTTATATGCTGACATGTATGCTCATAGTCTGTGCAGTTTTATGAATGGTTTGTGTATAAGACTACCTATGTAGTGTTTTGATTTAGAAATGGTGGTTGCACTCTTATAATGGAAAGACTACGTATGGATTATGTTTTATAAATCACTATTTATACACATATTGAATTAATTCAGACTTCAAGTCTGTTCTCGGGAAATCTATACCTTTATCCATCTCAGGTAATACCCTGGATAGATCTCCCCATAGAGACACCCTTCTTAGAAACCTCACCAAGAACCTGGAAAAGGATTCGAAAGCGCAAGCCTTAGCAACCCGGTATGAGGAAGAATGATCCTCTTGAAGTCTCGAAATAGCAGCGAAGGAATTACCGTGTTTTCTTCGCAAGAGTCGTCAAGGAGGCATTGGACGATCGGAATCCTCCATGGAGAATTTGTGAAGTCCCGAGAGCCATCAGATCTTGTAGAGGAGCAGGGGAGTTACGGTAAGCCTATTTTCAAGTTTTAAGTTCGGTAGAAATCGGACCGTAGGATCTGAGTCGATAAGAACCGTTGGATCACTCGCGAGTTGAAGGGTTAAAACCCTTGCCTCAAGATTCGCAAGGTTATGAAAGGAAAAGTCCCGAAGGGGTGAAAGGAATCGTGTGAGCTAGTTATTGGTGAAGTGCATCGGAACTCGGTATTTCAGGGTTTCATGGGTTGAAGAACCGAAAGATTAGCATTAGGATTCACAAAGTCGCGATGTCCGAAACTCCATTGTGGGACCCGCGTTGACGGCGTGTCAGAATTTTGGCATTTCGACATATCGACGGATAGGAGGTTGAGACCTTTGTCCCGAAAGTCCCGAAGTCACAAGTTGCGATAAGGAGTAGTGAGGAGCTCGGGATCTTGACACTTCGGGTGTCGGGATACAAAGGAGGTAGCGCTTCGGGAAGCGAAGTTGCGAAGTGCCAAAGCTGGGGACGAGGGACACATGGTAGAACCACAAGGTGGGCCCGTGCGATATATAGGTGGACACATGTCACCTAGTGAAAGGGGTCAACACCCGTTGACCTCTCGCATCTCAGAGATTCGTGAGATAAGGGAATGAGAGTTCACCCCTTCGACTTGTGAAGTCGCGAGTAGCGAGAACGTGAGAGGGAAAGCTAACATCGCTTCTCAGGGTTTCGTGAAGGGAAGGTGCCAAGGTTGGGTGCCTAGACTTTGCGAGTGGCGAAGTCGCGAGAAGATAAAAACCATCCATCTGAGGAGGACAGGTGGTAGAAATCGAGGGATCTTGCGAACTTGGAGGTTCGCAAGATGAGAGCCCAAGAGTTGGGTGCTCCAAGTCACGAGTGGCGAAATCACGAGGAGTAAGGATAGTTGTTGGATCCAGGTCAAGGGATGATCGTTGGATTGGGAGCTTCATCACGTGCATTGTGCCTTTGGAGGTTCAGAGGTTGAGAGAACCTCTTCTCGACATCAGAAGTTGTGAAGTTCCGAGAGTCGAGGCACGAGTGTGGACTCATGGCATAACCACAAGGTGGGGCCCGCGTGGTTGACAGGCGGACACGTGTCATCTGGGGAGAAGGAGTCAACACTCCGTTGACTTCTCACGTCTCAAGGATTCACGAGATACGAGCACGTGAGCTCAACGCTACAACTCATGAAGTGGCGAGTTGCGAGAAGTGTGAAAGGAAGGTCAACCCTCCCTAACTTCCAAGTTTTAGAGGTTTGCACGAGAAGAGAACAGAGGGTCAACCCTTCGACTTGTGAAGTCATGAGTTGTGACGAGAGTTAATGTTTAGCCTAGCTGGTGGTCATGCGCGGAGGACGCTGACAGAAGGAAGCTATACCCATTTTGTGATCTCGAGTATCGCGAGATTGGAAAGGAGGAGTCGAGAGCTTTGACTCACGAAATCACGAGATGACAAGTTGTGACAAGCGCCTTTGGGAATAGGCCTTGGTCATAGCGTTGTGGTCGCTTGGGAGTTGTGGAGCTTGCGCCTAGTGCTATTCACACAGGGGAGCTTCCGAAAGGACTTGTGGATCGATTGGAAGGAGATTCCAGCTGGGAATCAAAAGAAGCCGTTTCGGCTCATAAAAGAAACTGAACTATCCTTAAGACCGAGAGGTTGCGTAGAGACTCTGTCGAGGTAGAGGTGGCATATGTAGCCTGTACTAAGCCCCGTAAGGTCTTGGGGATTCTGTCCCTATAGAAAAGGCGAAAAATCTATTACGCTGCAGCGGGTGTGTGACATGGTTCAACTCTGGGTGAAATAATATCATAATATATCAGAGCATGGTTCAACTCTAGGATTGTTATCCCCATTTTGTGGATAACTAAGGAGATCATGTCTCAAGGCCCTTAGGTTGCATATATGGGGTGCCGAGAGACTACATGACCAACAATACCTTTTTGCACAGATGGAAACCTACTCACCACCACAAATGGTCACATGTTTCCATATGTCATCCACCACACCAACTGGATTCTGAAAGGCAGTGGGCCTTGCTCCTGAGGTACAAGTCAGTATTATGGTGAGCATCATTTCAATATTTAAGCCATTTTATTATGTTATATCTTAGATTGACCTAGATTTCATGATATGTGCATGGACATTATGCCCTTTGCCCTGCTTCACCTTGGTGGTTGACATTTGTTCCCTAGTAAGTGGTTTTCCTTGGGGATGGGTTTTCTACTGAGAACTCCATTAACAAGCCATCGTACCGTTCCTGACCATAATTACCAATGTCCATCATTATTCCCCTCCATTTCCTTATCTGTTGGGATTTTAGGGTGTATTGACCCAAGAAGGGGTTGTCCCTCATTCTATGGGAAGAAGGGGATAAAGGCCTAGAGGGGTTGGTGTTGGGTAAAAGATAAAAGCCTTATATAAAACTTCCAGATGCTTCACCTAGGGGTCACCCAAGAAAGAAATGAAACATGTGTCTTTGAATAAAGGGGACCCACAATGTAATAAAGAATTCTTAAAAGGTTAGTTGAAGGATAGGAGGTCTCATCACGAACCGACCTATCACATCCATGGATATCTAGTGGTATGACATTGTCATCATTTGGTCACCAAGCCAGGGCGATGACTCTCAATTACATGGATGAGAGAAATGGGGTCTCATCACTAGCCAACCTTCTCATTTCCATTAGGTGTTTGTGGGTGACATTGCCACCACACCAAAGCAATGACCTTCAATCTCTCCTTATGATATGCTAAAATAAAATAAAGAAAGAAAGATAAAAGGAAATTGATGAGCTTGGAAAAAGAGCATTGCGAACGAAGGTACCACACACCCTCTACAAAGGTATCCATGAATGAGACACTACGACCCCTTGTATGTCATGAGCCCTATGCCCGTTGAGTCTTAACCCCTACCACTTCATCCACTTTACATGGATTAGAGAGGGACATCTTGGAAGATCTCCTTGGAGGGCATGGTCATTTGTCTTTGTAGGACCTAGTTGATGGACAATTTTGGGAGAACAAGCCTAGCTTGGGCTTCTATGGGGCTGCAAGCCCACAGGTTGGATGGCAAGGGCTCACATGCCAGATGAGAAAGATCATATTTGGATGGCCTTAATGATGACTTGGACAACCTATCTCACCACTTACTTGCCAAATGATTTTCCCAGGAGGGGAAAAACATTCTACTTTTGAGCTTGACGTCCTGCTTTTTGGGGCTAGGGCATGGTGGTGAGGTGCCACTCTTTGACACATGGACGTTTGAGGAGGATAAAGGCCTTCACCATGATGATAGTGGCCTTTGGAGGCCTATCCATGCTTCTCCAACACCAATGACTTCCTCAAAGTGGTAAAACGTCCCCTAAAGGGGTAACGTCCTCCTAAATAAGGGTTTATTTGTGTAAAAAGTGAAATTTTAAGTGAATTGTTTAGTATCACTTTGTTAAGGGGGAAAGATTAGGGTTGTTGACCCCTAATATTATGTTTTACTCCTTAATTTGTGGACAAGCTATGTTAGTGACATTTTGTATAAATAGAGATCATAAGATCGCATTTTAAACATAACTCTCCCTCTTGTGAGAGGACTTGGTCTGAAATTTTCGCCCCCCTTGGCTCTTTTATCTCTTTAGCACTTGCTTATGTTTGTGTTTATGAATGGTTGATGGAGGAGGTCTAGCGCTGGCTTTGGATGATGCTTTCTAGCTCTTGTGGTGGATTATCTTTTCATTTCTCTTGGTCTTGGTATGGTCTTCTACTATTATGCTATCATTTTTCAAGTTCAATTATTGTTATGCTAGGAGCTAGGTGGGAAGTATAAGGGAATACACCCCCACCATATCCTTCATCATTTTATTTTCTTCATTTCATTAATTATACAAGGGTTTGCTAAGAGAAGTATAAGGGAATACACCCTCTTAACTTAAACCCTAGCCTAGAGAAACTTGCCTTGGGAAGTAAAAGGGCTTACACCCCCAAGGAGGTAGCTTCTCTAAGCTCGTTTTGACTCCATTAACCCAATAGTAAAGGCACTATTCATTTATTGTTGCATTGGAGAAATAAAATATTGCATTGGGAAACATGATTTTCAGTCAAATTTACTTCTTGCAAAGTGGATTGTATTCCTTGTACCTTAGGCACCTCATAGCCACTAGGGCATCCCCATATAGGGGATGATTATTGCTTTTGGTACAAAATTTCATCTTCAGCCATTAGGGCTACATAAACCCTAACTCATTTGCTTGAATAACTCTCTTATCAACCATTGGATTTTGATCAAAGTTTGCTCACTTATTCTCCTTGGTCCAACGCACTTTTTGGAAAAGTTTGAGGATATTTCAGTGGATGATTTTCTCGCTATAATAGATTGAATGTTACATCCATAAGGCTGATATAATTTTCTGCAGACAAGTGTTTACAACAACCTTATTGTTTATGCTAAGAGTATTGGTTTTTCATCTTGAGTTTCTAGTCATTTACTAGTTTTCTCTTGCATTTTCTACTTGATCCTTAGCATTTATTGAGCATATTATAGTACCATTTTATTACTGATATATATTTTTATATATTTCTGCAAATTAGGGAGAATAAGATTAACTTTATGATCCAACTAACATGTATTATTGCAAATTGTCTTTTCTTGTGTCTCAGGCAGATACAATCATCTGGAGAAGTATTATACCTGTGGTGCAACAATTACTTGACTTACAAGGCACCTCTTTCCACATTTGACTCCACTTAGACTTTACCTATAAGGGATTAACTTACATCCATATTCATATCCATCTCAATCGCCCTAGGGTCATCGAGATTGCCTCCCTGGAGTGACCTAGTCACCCTTGAATTGCAGGACCTACATCGAGGTGACATCGGGTGTAGGATTCCCAAGTTCTAACACTTTATGTGTGGTTGGGTTGGGATTTTACCAACCTACAACTTGCGCTATAAAATATTTGCACCGTTTCCGAGGAATATTTTGAATCTTCTTTGTACCCTAAAGATACTTTGGTAAGCTATCCCAAATCCTTTCCCTTAGCTTTCCTAGTGACTCCACCCAAGGGACGTCCCCTTTCAACTTTTATTGATGAGCTTATCTTGAAGCTCATCTGGTGACTCCACCTTCCCATAACCCTCCCTTTCCATCCCTTGATGAGCCTTGATCTCATATGGAGACTCCATTGAGGTGTCTTTTCAGTCAATGGAAATATGGCACCATGGGATGAACCCCCATTTAGAAATTGTTATGCTTGGAAGAAGGAACTTTTACATATGGAAAAGGAAAAGGCTGCCAATAAAGTTGCTGAGGAAATGATGAATCACATAAGAGAATTATTTCCTACCCTTGACAATGAAGAAGTATTCGAAGAACAAACATACGAAGAAAGTCATCAAGAAGAGAACATAATGATTTGTGACCCTCTCGAAGACCTTGATGATGATTTATTCCATGACCTTGAAAGTGAAGAAGTGTTAGAGGAAAATTTGGATATGACAGATCCCATTGAAGAAAATCAAGAAAAGAACTATGAACTCAGAATCAAGCCTCTTGTGATGAAGAGGCAATGGAGGGGATTGTCTATAAAAAGAAAGAAAAATTATGATAAAGCACAACATATTGAGGCACCACTATCTTTGATCCCATTTGGTGAAGGCGAGGTTGTCCAACCTTGTTTTCCTCCTTATGTTGAAGAAGTGACCAGTCTCGATGATGAAGGTTCAATTGAAGACGTCCATGCCTCTACTCCTCCTGTGCACAAAGATGAAAATATGGTCATTTTTAGTCATACTGATGGTCTTATGAAAGTACCCTTCGATATGGTTGATGAGCCTATAGAGACTTTCATACAGATTGGCAGACACAGATGGGATCTTAGTTATCTAAAAGTTGATAGAGACCCCATTTATGACATTGAGGGTAGCTCTCAGGAAAAGGGGGTGTCATCATCAAAGCATTGGTCCTCATACGTATATGACTCAAATTTTTGGTTGCCTGGTGATGATATGGAAATATATTTGTTCCTCCCCTTCGAGGATGACTTGTCACAACATACTCAAAATGATCTTTAGTCATCCTTTGGTACATAGAATTTTGAGGATGCATATTTTTTTTATGAGGACTTCCAAACTTTGTGCTCATATTTTGAGGAATACCAGGACATGGCCACCTTAGAGCAGTCAAAGTTTCATTCTTCAAAGTGAAAGTATTTTCATCTTGGAGATTTCCATGGAGATTCATAGGGGAAGAGGCAGTGTTTTTCTACACCTGATATTGTTCCTTATCTCTTACCCTCTTCTCCAAGAGACCATGCAATATTATTCTGATCTTTCATTTCCTCTTAGTCCTTGACAAGCAATGATTCTTTATGTGTAGATGAGTATGAGCCTTCATCTACATATAGTATCCCCCTTCAAAGATCGATTGATTAGTCTCATGGCTACACTTTCAGGAAGGATGATCGAGTTGATGGTTTCTCTTTCCAGTAGGATTTCCTCCCTTCTGCCCATCTTCATGAGTTTTATTTCATGATCGATTATATGTGTGTTCATACTCATGATTATTATGTGCTTGAATTATCTTTTTTGTATTATATGATTAAGAACAAGGGGATATACTTTTATGAGATGATCAAATGGTTGCACTGTTTGTATGAATTCACCTGGCATCATCCAACACATGATCTGAGGGGCCCCAAGAACCCAGGTAATTAGGTAAGTCATTTTGATTTCCCGCATTTTCATCTTGATTGCTCATATTAGTTTAGATGCATTTCATTTTTATTTTTCTCTACTTGCATATTGATTCCATGCTTAGATTAGAATTCATTGAAAAAATGTCAAATTTTTCTTTTTATAGCTTAGTTGGTTTTGATTATCATCATATGAGAACAAGGATGAGTAGGGGATCCTGCACTTGAAAATTTGTTTTTTCCTTGCAGGCATAGGTCTACCAAGATATGTTGCGGTTCTCATGCACTCTACGACGAGCACATGTCCCCAAGTAGGAGATAGATTTTATCCCCATTTTGTGGATAACTAAGGTGATCATGTCTCGAGGCCCTCAGGTTGCAGATATGGAGGGTCGAGAGACTACATGAACAACAATACCCTCTTGCACAGATGGAAACCCACTCACCACCACAGATGGTCACATGTTTGAAGATGACATCCACCACATCAGCTGGCTTTCGGAAGGAAGTGGGCCTCACTCCATGAGGTAAAATTTAGTATTATGGTGAACATCATTTCAATATTTAAGCCATTTGATTATGTTGTATCTTATATTTCTCTATATTTCATGATATGTGCTTGGACATTATGCCCTTTTCCCTCCTTCACCTTGGTTGTTGACATTTGTGCCCTAGTAAGTGATTTTCCTTGGGGATGGGTTTACTACTGGGAACTCCCTTAATGATCCATCGTACCATTCCTGACCATACTTACCACTTTCCATCATTATTCCCCTCCATTTACTTATCTCTTGGGATTTTAGGGTGTATTGACCCAAGAAGGGGTTGTCCCTCATTCTATGGGAAGAAGGGGCTAAAATCCCAAAGGGAATGGTGTTGGGTAAAATATAAAAGCCTTATATAAACCTTCCATATGCTTCGCCCAAGGATCACCCAAGAAAGAAATGAAACACTTGTATTTTAATAAACAAGACCCACAATGTAATAAATAATGCTTAAAAGGTTAGTTGAAGGATAGGAGGTCTCATCACGAGCCGACCTATCACGTCCATGGATATCTAGTGGTATGAAATTGTCATCATTTGGTCACCAGACGAGGGAAATGGCTCTCAGTTGCATGGTTGAAAGAAAGGGGGTCTCATCATGAGATATCCTTCTCATTTCCATTAGGTGTTTGTGGGTGACATTGCCACCACCTGGTCACCACGCCAATGAAGTGATATTCAATCTCTCCTTATGCTATGTGTTATCACTCTGTAATTCCTAGAGGTTGTCAAGGGTAGAAGAAATTGATACAGGTAACTATCAAAACCACTTTTGAAACTGGGATCTAGCCTTGCCAGTTTTAGAGAGGGATCTCTTTGTATGATTTAGATTTGTTTAAGTTTTTAGATATTAGGCTAGTTATGAATGTCTGAATTTGTTTTTTTGTTTGTAAAAGTTGGCTGAAAGAATGGATCAAATTTCCATTGGGCTATGGGGTCTATATTAAAGATGAG
The DNA here is from genome assembly GCA_010110895.2 of Picea sitchensis. Classification (NCBI taxonomy): domain Eukaryota; kingdom Viridiplantae; phylum Streptophyta; class Pinopsida; order Pinales; family Pinaceae; genus Picea; species Picea sitchensis. The sequence goes on along the minus strand of SNQJ01S0004150.1, from coordinate 118,798 downwards.
AATCATATTCAACTTTTTATGAGGTTTCTTCACAAGGCAGAGTATTAAAATTGTTGGACCTATTAATATTTAATGGGGTGAATAAGACGTAAAAGATGTGAGAGTCCAAAAAGCAAAGGAGCAGCTAAGAATTCCCTTTCTCAATATCAGATGAAAACATATAGATCATTAAAAGACTAGAGACAAAGTATACAAGATAGATTATGTTCTATTGACTTTCTTTTAATGATTAGAAATTGAAATACATAAATGATCACATAGAATAAGAAAACATTTAATAAAGAAGGAGAGACATCACCAACAATGTGACAAAAGAATCCTGTGAATAGCTTGTTTTATTACTGGTCGATCCTTTTGAAAAAATTACACAATAGCTCCTGGGTGCAAAAATCAACCCTCAATACTTCGAAGGAAGAAGTATTTATACAATTATTTACAACTGATCCTGTCATAAATGACTAGGATATTATGGAGAAAATATCTAACTAATTAGATCTCAAATTACAAAATTTAGGAATGTTACTAATCTATTCGGATATTTGGTGTTGATTTTGTGGAAGTAGTTGATGACTCATTATCTTTGACTTGATTATCTGCTCCATGCTGACTCAAAACTTCAAATCACTTTTACTCAAGTAAAGAACACAAATCTTCCCATCTCTTTTTACTGGGGATGGAAAACTTGAGTAACTTTATATATATCTCGTCCATCTCAGTATACTTTGAAAAAATGGGCTTTGTGATGAAAATATGTTTTATCTCATGTTGGATGGTCAGGTCCAACTGTAATGTTTCTAGGAAATCCTTGCCAGTAATGCTTCCCTATATACCTACAAGTTTGGAACCATCCTTTTCCACTGTACTGATCTTTTGCTTGTAATATGACAAAGTGATGAGCTTGTCATTTATTACTAACAGTGCAGGGAGGCCCTTCTTGTGTAGTACTTCAATCTTGCTGAAAAATCTTTGAACTCCAATGTCCATCACCTGAGCCTTATCCTCTAGCTGAAAAATAAAACCTTTCTTGGTCAAGACCTTCTTGACCTCAAGGATGGTCTTTGTCCTATCTTCAATCTCCATTTCTTACAACTCCTGCTTGTTCTTGGAGTTTAGGAACTTGATGAGCTCAGTGACCTCTCTAGGTCTTTCTCCTAGCTCTTCTCTTATTTTTTCAATTTCTTCTTTGGCCTTTTGTACCACTTCATTTTGTTCAAAACTAATTTGTATGAATGGCCATATTTCTTCCATAGACTTGCTGATATCTATCCATATGTTTTCCTTGGCCTCAGATAATGTCTTGGCCATGACAGTCTGCTTTTGTAGATGTTTTTGACTGAGTATACAAGATTTATGCATTTCTGCATGATAGCTAGACTGGAACATGGACTTAAGGTCTTGGAGGCTTTTTACTTCTTCTTGCAACTTTTTGATTTCCTCCCCTTGAAGGGACATGTCTTACATAGACTTCACCAGCTTCTTAGAAGCATATGGAACTTTCACTGGTATAGTTGATGGAATATCTACTGTTGTAGTTGTATTAACTCCTACTACCTCCAATGGAATAAAAACCATCTGCACACTTTGTTCTTTCTCTTTGATCAATTTTTCCAACTTAGTCTCCATCTCTTTTATCTGTGCATTCTTCTCCATGATCAGCTTCAACATCTCCTCTTTGTGGGATTCACTTTCAACCATGTCCTTTTCTTGTGAATCCTCAGTGGCTAGAAGTTTCAATTTCTTTCTCAAGGAGGATATATCAACATTTTTCTTCTTCAATAATTCTTCAGCTGCCTTGACATTCGATGGATCATATCCAATCTTTAGCACTAAATATTCTAGAGATTTAATCTTATTGTCTTTGGCCAAAGAGGATATCTTCTCCAGCTTCAATTGGGATTGGATGTTATTCAAAGACACCTGCAATTTTGAAGAATTCAATGATGTGTTTGTCAAGGTGGAGAAAATCATCTCCCCTGTTTTCCTGTGCATGTCCATTTGGTCCACTGGATGGAACTCCTTCACATCAAACTAAAAATAAGTTTTCTTGTAGTCAACAACTGTCTTGGGATGAGGGACTTGTTCTTGTAGGAATGCCATTTGCATTCTTCCCTTCTCTATGTCAAACGATGACAATAGTCTATGCTTGGAAATAATGGTCTTCTTCCAAAACTTGGTATATATACTGCTATTCAGGAGTTCATTCCTCTGCTTGATCTGTTTGTATTTTTCAAATATATTTGACCCCGTTGTCTCATGAGAGGACTCGACTGGAAAAGTAGTGCCTGTTTTTTTTTTTGGATGAGGATGTGGACAATATGAACTGACTTCCTGAGAATGTTGAGGAATGTGCTCCCTCCATGACTATGGTGGACTACATTTCTCCTTCTTTAAGAAGGTCTGGTGTGTGACTAGTTTTATCCCTCTTCCCGTAAACTTAAAAATCTTCAGCTGACACCTCTGTGACAGAAGGGGAAACCTATTTCCTGTCTCTCTTTTCTATTTGTACTTGAGGAGTGCTGGTATGTGAAGCAGTGACAGGGAGAGACTGTTCTTCTATTTGACATTGAGTTTTGATATGACACCAAATTGGTCATAATTTCATGTGAAGCTCCGAGTGAAGTTCATTTGTTTCAAGAGGTTGTCAACCTCTTCTCCCGTAGCTCTGCCGTTGCATATGAAAGAACCAATTTTGACCTTGATTTTGGGTTGTTGTTTCTTCTTAACTGATACAAAATGGATGTCATTAGAGTTTACCATTTGCCTGATATATTCCAATGCAAAGATCCTAACAGGGAGATATTTTGGCAGTCTGTATGGTGGAAATTCACATCTATATACTCTGATTTCAGTATGGTTCTGGTACAGATACCAATATCCTGTCTTGGTCAAGTCAGAGAGGTGAAGAACTATTTGGACTTCTTCGTTAATTCTTGGCTCTATTCTACTGCTGAGCATGCAAACCACTAGATGATAAAACTGATCAATGAAATCTTTAAAGCTGAACTCAATGGAATTTTTTCTCACTAGTGAGGTCCATGAAGTCACTGATTGAGGATTTCCTTCCTGATCCAATTTTTGGAGAGCACATGAGAATTTTTATGACTGAAAGAACATGAATAGGTACACCAATACTGAGGAATATTTGAACATTCCTTCTGTTCAGAATGTTGTGAGCCAAAAATTGACTGAAATCAAACTGGACTGTAGCTTTTTCTTCTATGGAGAAAATGGACATAAAACCTAAGATAGGTTCATCTACCCATTCAGCAGAAAAATATCCTAACAGGTAATAGAGGGTGGAAATAATTTGGTTTTCCCTGACAGAGAAGATGGAAGATGGATAGGGAGGGTTTTTCTTAGGCAACTGAGCATCTTCTGGTAGGAATATTTCAAAAAATTGGGCTCTTTGGGGGAAGGAGAGTTTCTAATAAAGATCATTCAGGATTTCGGCAGAAAAAGGGCTTGCGGAGTCAATTATGGGGATCTGTAACATATGATTGATTGATTCATGGGTAATGGTGAACATGGTTTCACCAGACAAAGATACGATGGCCCTTTGGCCGTGAAGATAATGAGATTAACACTTAAGGGAAAATTCTGGGAAATGTAAGGTCCGAGGAAACATGTACAAGGGAAAATTGGACTCCCAAAGTCCAATTTCATCACTTTGATCCAAGAAAACGTCCTTTATCCAGAAGTTTAATTCGAAGAAGTTGAATTCACACTTCGTCTCTATAATTTTGTAGGCTTTGTTTGTCAGGGGAACACGTTCCAGGTCGACGGGATGGGGAAGAAATGGGTTTTCAGACGTTTAAGTGGATTTAGTTTTGGGAGCCATGGTTACCAGAGATATGAAGGTGAAAAAATGGATGACTGTAGTTACCCAGATTAATGGCATCTGTTGACAGCGTATCTTGGTGGCAGTTGTCTTGAAAACTGGATTCAACGCAGTGTCAACAGTGTCTGGATCTACAAACAATATGGAAATGGTGAATAAATAGGGTTAAACGATGCACAGAGGTGTCTGTTATTGTGCGAGATGGTGACTGGATGAATAATGGTCATAGGGGAGGCATTGATTGGCCAACGAGTATGAGGGGTGTGACATGTGATAGGATTTAGTGGGGTAGGGTGGAAGAGCGACGTGGGCGGTTTTGGGTAGGTGGTTAGGAAGGATTCCAGAGGGGGGGTAGGCAATAAGTGGATTTGAGTGAGGGGGGTCTGAAATGATGAGAGGTTGACACGTTATGCGGGGCTTGCGCGGAGGAAAATGCTTTTCTGGACCCCCACCCACTGTTAAAGGCAGAAAGTTCGGGGGGGGGGTCCGAAAAGCACTGTCGGTCGTTGATCTGAGTGCTGCTTGATGTCGTCGATGGAATCTATGCACCTTTTAGTCACATAACAAAAAAAGTCACATCCATTAGAAACTTAGGATAAAATCATGCGGTGGGTAGTGCTAGGCTTACCCTTTCATATTTTTTCACCAAGGTATCATTCCCTAAGGTAAAAAACATCAAAATAACTCAAATAAAAGGTATTTTAACAATTCCTTTGCAATTGTTTATTGAAATAAACAACACTAGCCTAACTCCTAGCCTAATTAACTAACACATTAATCCAGCTTAGACTGTTGGATTAATTGTTACTCTAACCTAACTAATTTGGCCAAGATTAGTCTGTTTGACCAAATTTATTCACTAACCTATCAACATAAATTTAAAAGGTTTGATCATGATTATACAATATGAGTCAAACCATGCTTATTTTCATGGGGTTTTATATTTTCTCTTTTTTAATTTTTATACCCTCTTTTCATTTTTTCTATTTTTATCCTTTTTTCTTTCTTTTTCTTTTCTTTTCTTTATTTTTTTTCTTTTTCTTTTGTAAATCATTTGCAGAATAAAACATTATTTACAATAAAATTGACTAGAGGAAGAAATACTAATCACCAGGTGATACTATGAAATATAGGGTTATAACACTATGTTGAAAGAAAATAAAGAAAGAAAGATAAAAGGCAATTGATGGGTTTGGAAAAAGTGCATTACGGACGAAGGTACCACACACCCTCTACAAAGGCACCCATGAATGAGACACTACAACCCCTTGTATGTCATGATCCCTATTCCCATTGATTCTTGACCCCTACCACTTCATCCAGTTTACATGTCTTAGAGAGGGATATCTTGGAAACTCTCCTTGACCTAGGGAAAGACCTACCTAGTAGGACACCTCGTCAACCCTCCCATATTCAAGCTTGACAAGTTGCATAGTGTCTTTGAGTTGTTAATTGTTTGATATAGTGATCTTTGATGCACATGCTTAGATGGATTATTTATTGATTGGATTCACTTATCATGATGTTATGACTTGAGATCCTTGGAGGGCGTGCTCATTTGTCTTTGTAGGACCTAGTTGGTGGAAAGTTTTGGGAGAACAAGCCTAGCTTGGGCTTCCATGGGGATGTAAGCCCACAAGTTGGATGTCAGGGTCCCGCATGCCAGATGAGAGAGATCAGATTTGGATGGTCTTGATGATGACTTGGACAACCTATCCTACCCCTTACTTTCCAAACGATTTTTCCAGGAGGGGAAAAACGTTCTACTTTTTAGCTTAACGTCATGCTTTTGGGGGCTAGGACATGGTGGTGAGGTCCCACTCTTTGACACATGGAAGTTTGGGGAGGAGAAGGATCTTCACCATGATGAGAGTGCTTATATGATTGACATGTGGCCTTTGGATACCTATCCATGCTTCTCCAACACCAACGAATTTCTCAAAGTGGAAAAACGTCCCCTAAAGGGGCGACACCCTCATAAATTAGGGTTTTATTTGTGCAAAAAGATAAATTTTAAGTGAATTTTTTAATATCACTTTGTAAAGGAGGAAACATTAGGGTTGTTGACCCCTAATCTTGTGTTTTACTCCTTAATTTGTGGACAAGCTATGTTAGCTACATTTTGTATAAAGAGAGATCATAAGATCTCATTTTAAACATAACTCTCCCTCTTGTGAGAGGACTTGGTATGAAATTTTCGCCCCCTTGGCTCTTTTATCTCTTTAGCACTTTTTTATGGCTATGTTTATGAATGGTTGATGGAGGAGCTCTAGCGCTAGCTTTGGATGATGCTTTCTAGCTCTTGTGGTGGATTATCTTGGCATTTCTCTTGGTCTTGATATGGTCTTCTACTATTATGCTATCATTTTTCAAGTTCAAGTATTGTTATGCTAGGATCCAGGTGGGAAGTATAAGGGAATACGCCCCCACCATAGCCTTCATCATTTTATTTGCTTCATCTCATTGATTATACAAGGGTTTTCTAAGAGAAGTATAAGGGAATACACCCTCTTAGCCTAAACCCTAGCCTAGAGAAATTTGCCTTGGGAAGTAAAAGGGCTTACACCCCCAAGGAGGTAGCTTCTCTAAGATTCTTTTGAATCCATTAACCCAATAGTAAAGGCACTAGTCATTTATTTCTGCATTGGAGACATAAAATATTGCATTTGGAAACATGATTTTCGATCAAATTTACTTCTTGAAAAGTGGATTGTATTCCTTGTGCCTTGGGAACCTCACATCAAATAGTGCATCCCCATCTAGGGGCTACTTATTTATGCTTTTACAAAATTTCATCTTCAGCCATTAGGGATGCAGAAATCCTAACTCATTTGCTTGAATAACTCTCTTATCAACCATTGGATTTTTCTCAAAGTTTGCTCACTTATTCTCCTTGGTCCAACACACTTTTTGACAAAGTTTGAGGAGGTTTAAATGTCCAATTTTCTTGCTGTAATACATTGAATGTTACAGCCATAAGGATGATATAATTTTCTGCAGACAAATGTTTACAACAACCTTATCTTTTATGCTAAGAGTATTGGTTTTTCATCTTGAGTTTAGCTAGTCATTTACTAGTTTTTATCTTGCATTTTCTACTTGATACTTAGCATTTATTGAGAAGCTTATAGTCCCATTTTATTGTTGATATATACTGTTATCTATTGCTGCAAATTAGGGACAACAAGATTATCTTGCTGATCCAACTAACATGTATTATTGCAAAGTGTCTTTTCTTGTGTCTCGGGAAGGTACAATCATCCGAAGAAGTATTATACCTGTGGGGAAACAATTGATTGACTTACAAGGCACCTCTTTCCACCTTTCACTCCACTTAGAATTTACCTATATGGGATTCAGTTCCATCCGTCTTCATCTTTATCTCCATCTCAATCCCCTTAGGGTCACCGGGATCACCTCCCTAGAGTGACCTAGTCACCCTTGAAGTGCAAGACCTACATCAAGGTGACATTGGGTGTAGGATTCCCAAGTTGTATCACTCTCTTTGTGGTTGGGTCAGGATTTTCCCAACCTACAACTTGTGCTATAAAATTTTGGCGCGGTTTCCAGGGAATATTTTGAATCTTCTTCATACCCTAACAAAACTTTGGTAAGCTATTCCAAAGCCTCTCCCTTAGCTTTCCTGGCGACTCCACCCAAGGGATGTTCCCTTTTCAATTTTCTTGATGAGCTCATATTGAAGCTCATTGGCAACTCCACCTTCCCAGAACCCTTCCTTTCCCTCTTTCCCCCTTTCCATCCTTTGATGAGGCTTGATCTCATCTAGTGACTCCATTGAGGTGTCCTTTCGGTAAATGGAAACATGGCACCAAGGGATGAACCCCCATTTATAAATTGCTATGCCTCAAAGAAGGAACTTTTACATATGGAAAAGGAAAAGGATGCCAATAAAGATGCCGATGAAATGATGAATCACATAAGAGAATTATTTCCTTCCCTTGACGATGAAGAAGTATTCGAAGAATAAACATATGAAGAAAGTCATCAAGAAGAGAACACAATGAGTTGTGACCCTTTCGAAGACCTTGATGATGATTTATTCCATGACCTTGAAAGTGAATAAGTGTCAGAGAAAACTTTGGATATGACATATCCCCTTGAAGAAAAGCAAGCAAAGAACCATGCACTAAGAATCAAGCCTCTTGTGATGAATATGCGATGGAGGGGATTGTATATAAAAAGAAAGAAGAATTATGATAAGGAACAACATATTGAGGCATCGCTATCTTTGATCCTATTTGGCGAAGGCGAGGTTGTCCAACCTTGTTTGCCTCCTAATGTTGAAGAAGCGACTAGTATCGATGATGAAGGTTCAGTTAAAGACGTCCATGCCTATGCTCCTCCTATACACAAAGAATAAAATATGTTCATTTTTAGTTAGACTGATGGTCTTATGAAAGTACCCTTTGATATGGTTGATGAGCCTATAATCACTTTCATACAGATTGGCAGACGCAGATGGGATCTTGGTTATCTCAAATTTGATAGAGACCCCATTTATGACATTGAGGGTAGCTCTCAGGCAGAGGGGGTTTCATCATCAGAGGAGTGGTCCTCATACGCATATGACTTAGATGTTTGGCTACCTAGTGATGACATGGTTACATATTTGTTCCACCCCTTCAAGGATGACTTGTCACAACATACTGTTAGACAACTGAGAGGGGGGGTGAATCAGTTGTTTCCGTGCTTAAACAATGATGGTTATTTTAAACTCTTTGTAGAGACACTGAATGATGATCACAATAATGCAGGGAAATAGACAATGGCACTTTCAACATCATTAACATATATGAGAAACACAGAGACAGATATTTCCCGAGGAAACCCATGCAAGGTAAAAACATCTTTTTCTTTATATGATAAGTAATGGTTACATTCTTTACAGTATCATACATATGAACACCAACTCATAATGAGGCTACAACCTCAGTTTTGCAAGCGACAACTTGCTGAGAGCACCAACTCTCTGTTTTCTCTAGCACCCACTAGAAGGAAGCACCAACTCCCTGGTTTCTCTAGCACCCACT
>SNQJ01S0004150.1:78484-105686 GCA_010110895.2 Picea sitchensis | reverse complement strand
ATCTGCACCTAAAGCCATTATGTAGGTTCTCATTCTAACTTTCCAGAAGGCAAAGTTTGTTCCATTGAATAGAGGGGCCTTATTGGTTGAATTTCCTTCATGGCTTGACATGTTTAAGCTCTAGGATCTACCCTTAGGTAAAATGGGCCGGCTCTGATACCAATTGTTAGACAACTGAGAGGGGGGGTGAATCAGTTGTTTCCGTGCTTAACCAATGATGGTTCTTTTAAACTCTTTGTAGAGACACTGCATGATGATCACAATAATGCAGGGAAATAAATAATGGCACTTTCAGCATCATTCACATATATGAGAAACACAGAGACAAATATTTCCCGAGGAAACCCATGAAGGGTAAAAACCTCTTTTTCTTTATATGATAAGTAATGGTTACGTTCTTTACAATATCATACATATGAGAACCAACTCATAATGAGGCTACAACCTCAATTTTTCAAGTTGCAACTTGCTGAGAGCACCAACTCTCTGTTTTCTCTAGAACCCACTAGAAGGAAGCACCAACTCCCTGGTTTCTCTAGCACCCACTAGAAGGAAGCACCAACTCCCTAGTTTCTCTAGCACCAACTAGAAGGAATCACCAACTCCCTGGTTTCTCTAGCACCAACTAGAGGGAAGCACCAACTCCCTGTGTTCAAGCACCCACTTGAACCTTTAAGGACACCAGTCCTCCCTAGCTCCTCCAAACCACCCTGAAATATAAATCTTTGCTACTGAAACTTATTACAGTGATATGATGTTCAACAATGGCTTACCAGACTCATCATTGTTCTGTTGCATTTTGTTGCTATGTCTGCCTCATTGCCTTTCTGCACACATCACTTGCATTGTCTGTTCTTCCTCTTTTTATGCTCTGTGCACTATGTCCATTCACTGCACAATTCCTCTTCTGTTCTCTTCAGCTGCTGCACTCTCCTCCTTCTTCACACATGAATCACCTTCACCAACAACAATCACAGCAACCTCCAACAACAACAACAACCCTTCTCTTCTCTGTACCATGTATATATAGTTTCTGTGCATCTTGTGCATGCAATAATCACCATTCCTCTGCATGCTCATACTGTGCCAATCTCCTCCACATCTCAAGTTCTCTACATGATCATCATCACGACTCTTCGACTTCTCTGACAGTTCAACCACGCATTCGACATCACTAGGTGTTATGCTGAGATTCCTCAACCTCTCTGGCAGTTGAGACTCTTCATCTTCTCTGTGACAGTCGAGCTCACCTTCTCTGTTTTAGTTACAGGCTTCCACGCTCATCCATCTGTCAATCCCTTCTAAGAATAGTCTTCCTTCACTTGGATGAAGCTTGGAGACTCTTCATCTCCTCTGGCGATCACACAAGGGTCTCTTCGAATTCTCTAGCAGATGCCATCAATGGCTTCTGGTAGTTTCACTATGTCGTGCATTAGTAGCCCTCTGATCAACACTTGATCTGATGGTTCAGATTATATCACGATTTCACCTATCGCGATATCGAGATTCCTGATGTCAATAATCTTTGACATGTCCAACTCTTGATCCCCGATGCCTCTCCATTGATTGGAATCAATGGTCCAGATTTGATCTTGATTCGACGGCTGCGATTTAAGTTGCGATTTTGCATATCGAGAAATCGAGATTCCTATTGCAATGTTTCTTTGACATTTCCAAAATGTGATTCTTGAAACTCCGACGTGGTGTCCATCTGCTGACATCACACGTGGATTGACAAGTGTTGAATACTGCCATGTGTCACTCGGATTCGTGACTTACATGTGCCTGAAATGTTGAATCAGTCTGACACTTGTCATTACCTGGTTGTGCCATGTGTTCCTAGCTGACGTGGTCTGCTGACGTGAGTCGGGTCGATGGTCTAGATCACATCTTGATCTGACGGTTCAGGTTCAGTCGGGATTTCACACATCGCGATTTCGGGATTCTTGATGTCAATATTCTTTAACATCTCCAACTCTCGATCCTCGAAACCCCAACAGGGAGTCGAATCAACGGTCCACATAACCCCCTGAGATAGACGATCCTCCTGCTTCCGGGATTTGTGAGCCCTCTACTCCTTACACTTTTTAAATATCGTGCAGGTTTTCCTCGATCCAACAGTGGTCGGACCCTGCGCTCAGATCTGACGCCTCTAACTTCAATTAGCCCTCCGGCTAAGCTCGTGGTCCACATGACCTCTCCCTATATGACCGCAACCAAACCTCCTCATTGGGGTTTAAGACTTTCCAATGTCGAAACATGTATGTCCTTAGGATTCGCGATCCCTCGAATCCCGACGTGCTCTTTACGCACTAGCTCTCTTGGCTAGGCTTCTGGCCCATATGACTGTTATCCCCGTGACCGTAGTCTTACCACTCGTCGGGGTTTCGAGCTTTTCAATGCTGCAATGCTTTGGCTCACGGGATTCTCGATATGTGAAACCCCGATGAGTCAACCCTCCTTTCGGGATTTCACCTTGGCTTTTCCCAATGGTAAACCTCGTGCAGCTCCTGTCCGATCTGACGGCTGACGAGATTTCTGAATGAGATCCAACGACTCTTGATCTCTCCCTTCTGTAGCCTTCTCCTGAGCGCCTCCTGGACATAGAAACCAACGGTCTAGATCTTCTTCTTCAGTCGATCTGACGGCGGCTGTTCTCCCTCCTAAGCTTTTCACACTTTCCTCCCAACCTTGGGAGAATTACAAGTTCTCAAAGGCCTCGACCTTTGTCTTCCTTCTCTTCTGCGAACTCTTGTATCTTGAGCTTTGCTGTGCGCATTCTCCTCGACGCTGTTCCTCCTGATCTTTCACTTTCGAATCCCCAAGGGATTCTTGGACTTCTGCGCCTCTGTAGAGTCTTCACAAAAATACTTCTGGTGCCCGTCTATTACATTCTTCCTGTACACATGCCATATTCATTGTTGTACTTGCCATCAATGACAAGCATGCACTACCTGTTAAACATTTTCCAACACATACGCAAAGTGATCTTCAGTCATCCTTTGGTACATACCCTTTTGAGGATGTATATTTGTTTTATGAGGACTTCCAAACGTTGTGCTCAGATTTTGAGGAATACCAGGATGTGGCCACCTCAGAGAAGTCGAAATTTCATTCTTCAAAAAGGAAGTACTTTCATCTTGGATGTTTCCATGGAGATTCACAGGGGAAGAGGTAGTGTTTTTCTACCCCTGAGACTATTCCTTACCTCTTACCCTCTTCTTCAAGAGACCATGCAATATTATTTCGATATTTCATTTCTTCTCAGTCCTCGAAAAACATTGAGTCTTTATGCACAGATGAATATGAGCCTTCATCGGCATATAATATCCCCCTTCAGAGATTGATTGATCATTCTTGTGGCTACACTTTCAGGCTGGATGATCGAGCTGATGGTTTCTCTTTCTAGCAGGATTTCCTCCCTCCTGCCCATATTCATGAGTTTTATTTCATGATCGATTATATGTGTGTTCATACTCATGATTATTATGTTCTTGACTTATCTTTGTTGTATTATATGATTAAAAACAAGGAGAGATACTTTGATGTGATGATCAAATGGTTGCATTGGTTGTATGACTTCACTTGACATCATCCAACACGTGATCTTTAGGGCCCCAAGGCCCAAGGTAAGTAAGTAAGTCATTTTGATTTCCTGCATTTGCATCTTCATTTATCATATTAGTTTATATGCATTTCATATTCATTTTTCTCTACTTTCATATTGATTCCATGCTTAGCTTGGAATTCATTGAAAAAATGTCAAAATTTTCTTTTTCTAGCTTAGTTGGTTTTGATTATCATCGTATGAGAACAATGATGAGTAGGCCATCCTGCACTTGAAATTTTGATGTTTCTTTGCAGGAACATGTCTACCAGGAGATTCTTTGGTTCTCATGCACTCTATGACGAGCACATGTCCCCAAGTAGGAGCAAGATGTTATCCCCATTTTGTGGATAACCAAGGAGATCATGTCTCGAGGCCCCCAGGTTGCAGAAATGGAGTGTTGAGAGACTACACGACCAATAGTACCCTCTTGCATAGATGGAAACCCACTCACCACCACAGATGGTCACATGTTTGAATATAGCATCCACCACACCAGTTGGCTTCTAGAAGGAAGTGGGCCTTGCTCCATGAGGTACAAGTCAAGATTATGGTGAGCATCATTTCAATATTTAATCCATTTGATTATGTTGTATCTTAGATTTCTCTATATTTCATGATATGTGCTTGGAAATTATGCCCTTTTCCCTGCTTTACCCTTGTGGTTGAAATTTATGCCCTAGTAAGTGGTTTTCCTTGGGGATGGGTTTGGTACTGAGAACTCCCTTAATGAGCCATAATATTGTTCCCGACCATACTTACCACTTTCCATCATTATTCCCCTTCATTTCTTTATCTCTTTGGATTTTCGGGTGTATTGACCCAAGCAAGGGTTGTCCCTCATTCTATGGGAAGAAGAGGCTACAGGCCTAAAGGGGTTGGTGTTGGGTAAAATATTAAAGCCTTATATAAACCTTCTATATGCTTCACCCAGGGATCACCCAAGAAAGAAATGAAACACTTGTCTTTGAATAAAGGGGACCCACAATGTAATAAAGAATGCTTAAAAGGTTAATTAAAGGATAGGAGGTCTCATCACGAGCTGACCTATCACATCCATGGATATCTAGTGCTATGACATTGTCATCCTCTGGTCACCAAACTAGGGCAATGGCTCTCAGTTGCATGGCTGAGAGAAAGGGGGCCTCATCACAATCTGACCTTATCATTTCCATTAGGTGTTTGTGGGTGACATTGCCACCACCTGGTCACCACACCAGGGCAGTGATCTTCAATCTCTCCTTATTCTATGCTGAAAGAAAAAAAATATATATATATATAAAAGGCAATTGATGGGCTTGGAAAAAGTGCATTGTGGACGAAGGTACCACACATTCTCTACAAAGGCACCCATGAATGTGACACTATGACCCCTTTTATGTCACGATCCCTATTCCCATTGATTCTTGACCCCTACCACTTCATACAATTTACATGGCTTAGAGAGGGATATCTTGGAAGCTCTCCTTGACCTAGGGCAATACCTACCCAATAAGACACCTCGTCAACCCTCCCATATACAAGCTTGAAAACTCGTAGAGTGTCTTTGAGTTGTTAATTGTTTGATATAGTGATATTTGATGCACATGATTAGATGGATTATTTATTTATTGGATTCACTTATCATGATGTTATGACTTGAAATACTTGAGATGGTGGATAGTTTTGGGAGAACAAGCCTAGCTTAGGCTTCCATGGGGCTGCAAGGCCACAGGTTGGATTCCAGGGGCCCACATGCCAGATGAGAGAGATAAAACTTGGAAAACCTATCCCACCCCTTACTTTCCAAATGATTTTCCCAGGAGGGGAAAAACATTCTACTTTTGAGCTTGATGTCATGATTTTGGGGGCTATGGCATGGTGGTGAGGTACCACTATTTGACACATGGACATTTGAGGAGGAGAAGGGTCTTCACGATGATGAGAATGCTCAGATGCTTGACATGTAGCCTTTGGAGGCATATCCATGCTTCTCCAACACCAATGACTTCCTCAAAGTGGAAAAACGTCCCCTAAAGGGGTGACATCCTCCTAAATTAGGGTTCTATTTGTGCAAAAAGTGAAATTTTAAGTGAATTGTTTCGTATTACTTTGTTAAGGGGGAAATATTAGAGTTGTTGACCCCTAATCTTGTGTTTTACTCCTTAATTTGTGGACAAGCTATGTTAGCTACATTTTTTATAAATAAAGATCATAAGATCTCATTTTAAACATAAATCTCCCTCTTGTGAGAGGACTTGGTCTAAAATTTTCGGCCCCCTTGGCTCTTTTATCTCTTTAGCACTTGTTTATGGCTATTTTTATGAATGGTTGATGGAAGAGGTCTAGCTCTAGCTTTGGATGATGCTTTCTAGCTCTTGTGGTGGATTATCTTCACATTTCTCTTGGTCTTGGTATGGTCTTCTACTATTATTCTATCATTTTTCAAGTTCAAGTATTGTTATGCTAGAAGCTAGGTGGGAAGTATAAGGGAATTCACCCCCACCATAGCCTTCATAATTTTATTTGCTTCGTCTCATTGATTATACAAGGGTTTACTAAGAGAAGTATAAGGGAATACACCCTCTTATCTTAAACCCTAGCCTATATAAACTTGCATTGGGAAGTAAAAGGGCTTACAACCCCAAGGAGGTAGCTTCTCTAAGCTCCTTTTGACTCCATTAAACCAATAGTAAAGGCACTAGTCATTTATTGCTGCATTGAAGAAATAAATCATTGCATTGAGAAACGTGATTTTCAATCAAATTTACTTCTTTCAAAGTGGATTGTATTCCTTGTTCCTTGGGCACCTCACAACCACTAGGGCACCCCCATCTAGGGGCTACTTATTTCTGTTGGTACAAAATTGCATTTTCATCCATGAGGGATGTGTTGACTACCTTTTCAGTCAATGACACTTAGCCGACAAAGCATTTCCAGGCTCCACCTGTTTTTTAATTTGCTTGTGCAAAGCTTTGCCCACTCTCGTAAAAATTGACACAATGCACTCTGCAAAATTATTATGTCCCACAATGTATCACTCATGCAACTTATTTTCTCGCTCTCCGCATTCTTGACTCTTGTCATATTCTATAATTATGATTGGCACACTAACTCCATATTGTTTGGACCCATACATCACCTCACTTATCACCACAGATTATCCTATGTCTCACTTAATTAGTATGACCCTCTTATCCAAATTTCATGTCATAAACCCCATGTACTAATTTTTACATGTCTCACTTTTCCAAGACATATATCATAACTCACTTTCCAAATGTTTTAAATAACATTAAGTGATACCATGCCTAAAAATTTATTCCATACTCCCAAAGAAAAATGTATTTTTATTTTCCACATTCTCACTTTTTATATGCCACTCACTTTTCAATATTTAATTATGACATAAAGATACCCCAAACTCGTTTTGGGGTCAAGACTTTGGAATTATCCCCATGACATGTGTAAGCAAAAATGGTATATGATTGGATTGGATTATTCAACGATTATTTTGTTGATGATTACAACTGCGTGAGACATCCTCCATGACACAGACTGAATGAGTCAAACTGAGAGAGATCCCATGAGTTGGGTGTGCCCATGAGATGGGTGTGTTGTTTCTCTCTAAGATAGAGAAGGAATGTTGTGTGCCCCTGTGTAGGGAATATGCCCATGAAGTGGGTGTATATATTGTTTGATGATATGGACAGTTATTGAGATGGTTTTGTAGATTAATGGTGAAAATACTCATCAGTCGAGTGATAGCCACCATAATTCGTTTTTAATGAAACTCTGCTTGCTTAACTAATACAAGATTTCAAGATCATCTAATTGTAAAATTTGATTTTAAAACTAAAGCTCATGCTATTTACTGTGCGACCTAAAGGGAAATGCACTATATTTCTTTATACAGTGAGAAAGAAGATCGGGAAATGAGATGAATGAGGCGTATATTACAAGTGCATATACTATTCTTCGTAGTATGATATTACAAGATGATATTAATGGCAGATTGAAACAAGCAAAGGCGGGTTCAACCAACTGATATAATCCCTTCCTCTTTGACAGGGTCGTCTTATGAATCCATTAACGTTTTGACACTGAAGCTCCCTACATCAAATATCTCAACCCGTCATGATTACTGGCTAATATTTATGAAGTTATATGCTACATTTACTTCGAAGAGATTGGAGATGTCCCCTACACATGTTCGTGTCACCATAAATGATCAAGATCTTTTGGTGGAATTCTATGTAGATTTTATCATTTTTATCTCGTCAGAGTCTAATGACATATGCCACAAAAATTGCAAAGGCTTTTGAATAATTATTCTAACCTGCACAGAGAGTATAAACCAGGATGAGATATCTGCATGCCCATCTTGGATACAAATTTCATCAAAGTTGCAACGTCAGATACTACTTTTATAGGAAGACCGAAGAAGGAAAAATAAATACAATATCCCAGTTTCAAATCCCTGTTGCACCCATATAATCAAATATCATGAAGATAGCACACAATTGATTGTGCAACATTCTCTATTGAATAGGTTTACCATGATCAACTGATTTACTTATATAGGTTGGGTTTTAATACTAAAGAAGTGGTATACAACAGTGAAATTGTTCGAATGGACATAAAATCAAGTTTTGGAGTTAAAATAGCACCTAGAGGGATATTAAATTCTTATTTATTATGTAATCTATGTAAACATATACCAACACCAATTTTTTAATCTATCGACACGTAGATAAGAGGGATACTGAAATTTCCCAGCAAATATCCTTTTATCAAAACAAATGAAGGTGGTTTTAGTTCGTGCAAGATCAAATTCGTTAACCTCAAACAACCATAACAAACATAACCTCCCATGAAATAATATAAAGGAGGTAGTCTGCAACCAATTGGGGAGGAGAAGAATCACGAGAGGTATGCTAGGAGAATGAGAGAGTAATTGTTCTGATCTTTCATCATTCATACTTTATTTATTTCTCTTTGGAATTTGATGGGCTATGGATAGCAAGGGTGGATCACAGAGTATCAAGAAGAACTTAGTAATGGAGTTGATGGCCTCTTTGAGGTAACTTGTGCATTTGTTTGAGTCACTGCAATTTGTCTATGTTCTCATGGCTGGCCAATTTTTTCTCATGTGCAGATGAATACCTTGAAGTTTTATCGGTCATTGTTCAAGCATGTCTATCTTCATTGTTGATCTTCTGTACTTGGCTATTCTTGTATGAGTGAGGAAACCATCTTGAATAGTTAGAGTTTCACTCATGGTCTAGACTTTTGCAGAGTTCTGAAATCTCCAAGAATCTGAGGAATATATGAGGATTTCACTAATAAAGATCATTCTTTCTCTTTGGATGTTGTTTATATTTATTTTCTTGTTATTCCGCATGGGTTTTTTAAAGAAAAAAAATAAAATCCTATATTTCACTTTATGCAAGTGTACATTCTTTCTGTAATTACATTCACATTGCCCTTTTTATATCATTTTTATTTCTTGAACAAGAATATATTACAGACAAATAAATGATGAAATCACCCTCCGTAAATGTTATTTTTCTTCTACCCACTGTAGAATTATTCATTTTTCTTTTAAGTTTATTATTTGTCTTTAATATATTTGTGTATTATTCTAACTTGTTAATATGACAACTAGTTCAGTTTTTTTTATTTACCTTTTAACACTTCCTTTTCTTTTATTCACTGATTAATCTTGTTATGCTACAAACTAATATTTGTTATCATTAACATTTCTTTAAACCTTTGTTTACTTTTTTTTTATTGATATTTTATTTTTGTATTAACCTTATTCTAACTTTATTTATAGAATCAATAAACATTATAAAGGTTAAAAGTAAAAAAATTATAAAATATAAAACACATAAAAATTAAATATTGAAATACAAAGAAAAAGGGATTCATGCTTGGACTCTAGGTTATAGGAGACTTATCTTAGAGTCTAATGTTTTTTCTCGTTGGGGATATAAACCCGGGGTAACATTATCGTCTCTTCCCACCTAGCCCCAAGAAGGTCGAGATATTGGTGTTGGGGACTCATTAAACCCTCGACATCAACATATTTTTGGCGACCATATTGGGAAGGACCGTTCAATGGTTTTTTCCTATTTTTTTTTTTAATTCTTTCAAACTTATATTTATCTTCTCTAGACCTCAATGTCTCAACTGATTGGAAGTATGTTTAGTGGTTGTAGCCATGTGTTTTCAACTACTAATCCCAGGAAGATCATTCACAAGTATGGGATTTTTGAATTTGAGGAAGATATAAATAATTTCCCATGGTTTGTGCCTAACCCCTTGAAGTTTTCTCACCTGGTTAATTCCTTTCCTAACAAATTCAAGCAAAATTTGTATTTGTTCCTAGGGGATGGAGTTGTTACAATAGAGGAACACCTTTGAGCATTTTCCAATGCTTGTACCATCCTTGGAGTAAATGATAATGATCATTGCATGCTCTTATTTATCAACTCTCTTCAGGGTAACGTTGCTTCTTTATTTTCCAACCTACCCGATGAATGCATATCTACATGGTCTCAACTTTCTTATTGGTTTACATCTACTTTTGGGCACCTTGATAACCCTTATGGGCATCTTAAGAGATTTAATTATTTTCACATGAAGGATAATGAAAGCATTCATGCTTTTAGTATTAGGTTATAATTTCATTCCTACGAATATTCTCCCTATTAACTTGGTTTCCATTTTACATTATTATGATCTTTTTCCACCCCTTTACCGATGGAGGTTGGAAGAAAATAATGTTCAATTTTTGGAGCTAGCTTTAACCACTTGCCTTGATTTCGAGGAGCAATCTCGAAGAACAAGTTTCTCCTTTGCAATTTTCAATTCCCAAAAAGATTTGTCTTCCTTAATCCTTATCATAAAGGATTTGCAATACCTCATACTCTCCCTTGAATATCAATCTTCAAATCATGCCTACCTTGAAATAACTTTGGAGCCTTCTTTTCCAGGGCCTAATCATGATATTTTTATCGCCTGTGATCAAGATCTTGGATGTAAAGAGGATCATGATGATATCATGATGCTTAATGATCAACCATCCTCCAAGATTTCAAATACTATTCTTGAACCTAATAAACAAACCCAACTTCAAGATCATAGCTCAACCCAAATATTTCATTCATGCACATACCATGATGAAGCTGATTTTGCAAAAGAAGACGTTGATCTCGACCTTCTATACCCTCTTTATGAAAAGGTTATTTTTAATGATGTTACTTATGAAAGGTCAAATCAAGATAATGAGGTTTCTTATGCTTTTATTGATACATGTGATGAGTCCTCTTCTAAATATTCCCATAATGATAATTGATACTTTACATCACAAAATTATTTCACAAACTCATTGTTTCAATTCAAAGAGGTTGACGAATTTAATAATGATATACATATCTCACCTACTTGCATGATTTCTTTTGATGATGATAGATTCAAAGGAATTCCTATCCATTTGAATCCTTTATTTTCTCCTTCGGAGCACGGTAATTCTTTTCCTAATTAGGAGATTGTAGATGATGACCTTGTGATGCTTGAAGATTTCATAATTGATATTGAAATTCCTAACCATCATTCTAATGCTTTAGATCACACTCATGTTTTTGATATCAAGCCTAAATATCATCTTGTTGGTTGGCAGGTCCTCCAAGATGATGATCATATTTTTTGGATCTTGATAGGCCCATCACCCTTGCCTCATGCATCTGTTGGTTGGAAAGGTGATCAAATCTCTTCATGCATCGTTCTACAAGTCAAACCTCATCCATATAAAATAGATGATGCATTTCTCTATGCGAAATGTCAACCTACCTAAGTCCAAGAATGTTTTTCCCTTCCTTTGTACAAAAAAAAGGGAAGGGTAAATTAAGTTTTAGTTTCTTCAGTTTAACTTTTGTCTTTCGCTTTTCTTTTTATTTAGGTTGCGCGTTTATTTTCTCTTTGATTTTGGAAGTCAGATTTGTTGAACAATGATCAATGACAAATAAAGGGTTCTTCATACTATGATAAATTGATTAACCTTTTCTTTTGGAGACACCAGGCTTGCAGATAAACAAGATTGCTTAATTGTTTGCTGAAAACTCATGCTTTGTCTATCACTTGCTTACGAATCATGATACCCTCACTTGAAGCATGCGTTTTGTTCCTCCTAGTATTCTTTTCTATCCCATTCTTCATCCCCATAATTTCAAGATGGCTCTTGGTGTCTTGGATGTTCGGTGTTTTATTTGGGTTTTTCCCTCAACACAATTCCATGACATGTTTATTCAGTTTTTTGTTTTTGTCAAGATCCAAAGAGTTTGTCACTTTTGATTATACAACAGGAAAAAACCTCCTCATACTTACCACTTTTCATGAATTATTCCATGAAGTCCTGATCCATGAATCATTTGGCCTCCATATTGTTTCCATTGTTGTATAATATGGTCCACCTAACCCTAACGACCTCTTCTTGCATTACATTGAGTCATTGTCAGTCCATCATTACCTAACCTTTCCACTTTCCTTCAAAGAATGAAAGGATCATAAGCTCGTTGTTCCAAAATTGCACGCCACTATAAGCAACACACATCTGTTGGTTGGCATTTGTTGACTACTTTTTCGGTCAACGCCACTTAGCCGAAAAAGAATTTCCAGGCTCCCCCTCCTTTTTAATTTGCTTGCACAAAGCTTCGCCCACTCTCATGAAAATTGGCACAATCCACTCTGCGGAATTATTTTGGCCCAATATCTATCACTCATGCGACTTATTTTCTCACTCTCTGCATTCTTGACTCTTGTCATATTCTATACTCATGATTGGCACACTAACGCCATATGTTTTGGACCCATACATCACCTCACTTATCACCATATATTATCCTATGCCTCACTTAATTAGTATGACCCTCTTATCCAAGTTTCATTTCATAAACCCCATGTACTACTTTTTACATGTCTCACTTTTCCAAGACATATATCATAACTCACTTTCCAAATGTTTTAAATAAAATTAAGTTATACCATGGCTAACAAATTATTCCATACTCCCAAAGAAAAATATATTTTTATTTTCCACATTCTCACTTTTTATATCCCACTCACTTTTCAATATTTAATTATGACATAAAGATACCCCAAACTCGTTTTGGAGTCAAGACTTTGGAATTATCCCCATGACATATGATAATAAAAAATGGTATATGATTGGATTGGATTATTCAATGATTATTTTGTTGATGATTACAACTGCGCGAGACATCCTCCAGGACACAGACTGAGTGAGTCGACCCAAGAGAGATCCCATGAGTTGGGTGTGCCCATGAGATGGGTGTGTTGTTTCTCTCTAAGACGGAGAAGGAATGTTGTGTGCCCTTATGTAGGAAATATGCCCATGAGGTGGGTGTGTCATTCTCTATGAGACAGAGGTGGAACACTATGTGCCCCTGAGAAGGGAAGATTCCCATGAGATGGGTGTATAGTTTGAGATGAAACGATGTGTACCCCTATGAGGGGTGAAGGATCCCATGTGATGTGTTTACTGTTCTCCTCTTTGTAGAGAGTTGAGATGATGTGATAATCCAGATGATTCTTCTATGAGACACAGTGAGATAGAGATCTATTGAGTAGGATGTTCTTTTGGCTGAGAACATGTGGATGTGATCTTAGTGGTTGAGCACTAGTGAGTGTGTATTCTGATGATTCTCCTGTGAGACTTAGTGAGATAGATAGTTGGATGTCCCTATGGCTGAGCAGAGGTGGACGTTACCCTAGTGGTTGAGCACTAGTGGGTGTATGATATCCCTTGCTATATTTTCTAAGAGTCAGAATTACCTGTAACCCTAATTGTGATGTAAAGGGTACAAGTTGGCCCCACCATAAAGTGAAAGATAAATTAATGTAAAAGATAATTAATATGGTAATTATTAATTATATTCTGAGTTATTGAGGTCGACCCTGTTGTGCCAATAAACACCACTTTTGATTTGTCCAGTCTAATAGAAATAAAGGTGATTTCACCATTGAGGAAACACAACATAAGTGTGATTTTGGAAATTTTAGCAAGTGCAAGTTCTAAGGCTGAAGTGTGCACCTCTCTTGGGTGCTAGCCTTCTAGGTTTTGTGAGCACCCTTTTGTGTGCTAAGTTTATGGTGTGGGAGGTATATCTCTTGAAGAATATAACAAAGGATTGGCTGGGTTTTCTTTCCTTGTTGAGAAGGGTTTCCCAAGATACTTCTCGTGTACTTGTGCATGGTATTTCTTCTTGTGATCTTGGTTACTGCAACAAATTGTTTATGGTGTAATTGCAATTGTCTATGGTTTAAGTAAAATGCTAAAAATGGAATGAAATTCATGCTTGAGCCTAGATTAATGAAAAAGAAACATGGTATCATAGAATAGGTCTTGAAGAACCCATTGCACAAGCATCTACCAGTCATCCTCTAACTTCTGCAGAACCGTACAACCCTCCTAGGGTTTCCAGAAACTTCGTACGACCCTCCTTTCTGAGGTGTTTCAACATTTAATAATTGGAAGATGGGGATAAAAATTACATAGGAGTGTACAAACTCCTTCAAGGCACCTCCAACAAGCTTCATATTGCATTTCCGAGCATTATGATTTTTTGGCCCTAGGGTTTCACATTTTTTTGCAGAAATTTCAGAATTAGGGTTCTGCAAATCATTGAAGGAGCTCTTCAGCTCACGAGTGTTATTATAACTTTCAAGGATTATTTTTAGAATTCATAATCCCAAAAAAACCTAAGGTTTCTATCCTAGCCTAGCCGTTATGTTTTCTAGCCCAGTTGACAAGGGTTTGTGAATACTCTAAAATTATGATGAACATAACTATGATGGAAGAAAATATTGATGGATCAAGAAAACTCAGTTCCTGGAAGCCAATACTTCAGAGAGATGAAGACATCAACATTTCAACACTCTCAGGTATGGTTCCTAAGAATGATGATACTTGGTTAATTGACAGTGGTGCCTCCAGGCACATTACCGGTTTTAGAGATAACCTGACTAATCTTGTTGAGAAAGAGACCAATCTACATGTTGTCCTTAGAGACAATTCTAGATATAATGTAAAAGGGGTTGGAAATTCTACCTTCCAATTAGATTCTGACATGCAACTTAAAATAAGTGAAGTACTATATGTACCTGGGATGAAGAGGAACCTTGTCTCCATTTATGTCGTAGAAGACAAAGGCTACAAGGTTACCTTCTCTGAAGGAAGAATTATTTCATGGCACAAAGACTCACATATAAATTCTGCCAAAGTAATTGGTGTTTGAGAAAGCATCTTATACATATTGACCATCAGACCAGTCCAAGCCCTGTTACATGACACTTTCAGGTTGAGTGAGCTATGGCATAAGTTAATTTCTCACATTCATTATAGAGCTCTCCTAGCTCTAGGTAAAATGGTAACATGGATTCCAAAGATACAAATTTAGCATAAAGGTGTTTGCAAAGGTTTTTCTCTTGGCAAGAATGTTAATGGGTCCTTCTTAAGCAGTGACAATAGATTCAAGGAAATATTGGACTTGATACATTTAGATGTGTGTGGGTCAATGATTTTTTCCTCCTTGAATGGATATTTGTACTATGTACTCTTCATAGATGACCACTCTCAGAAAACTTGGATTTACTTCCTGAAGAACAAGGATGGAGTCCTTGCAAAATTTCAAGAATTCAAATATTAGGTTGAGAACCTAACCGAAATAAAGATAAAGGTACTAAGATCAGATAATGGAGGAGAATACAACTCCAAGGATTTCAACAATTTATGTATTGAATCATGGGTCAAGAGGGAGTACACAATTCCTTACAACCCTCAAAAAAATGGGGTTGCAGAGAGGAAGAACATAACTATCATCGAGGAAACCAAAGCAATGATACATGATCAAAGTATACCTATGACTCTGTGGGAAGAAGCATGTATGAAAATAGTATATGTTCATAACATAATTCCTCACCAAATATTGAAGAACATAACTCCACAAGAATACTTCACCAGAGTGAAGCCTGAGATTGGACACTTCAAGATATTTTTGTTGATGATTGCAGCTATGTGAGACATTCTCCAGCTTACAAACCTATGAGGTGTGGATCATTGTAGCCATGCAGATATATTCTCCAGCTTACAAACCTGAGAGAAATCCCCTGAAGAGGGTATGTGATTCCTACCTGAGATAGAGATGGAACATATAGATGACCTCCTCCATTCATAGAGTTGAGAATAACTCTAGATTAGTATCCAGTGGGAAAGGCGATCTGTTGAGTTAGACGTGGTTGTGGTTGAGCACAAGGTGAACATGTGAAATCCCAAAGTGTTGGGTGCATCATCATGAGAACATAAATGAAGATGATGCATTAACATCCTCTCAGCAGCAGAGTTGATGAGAAACTCTAGATGACTCTCCCATGTGAGGTAGTGGGAAAGAAGATTTGTTGAGTGGATGTGCCTGTGGATGAGCACATGTGAACGTGTGAAGAAGTGGTTATTCTGTGTAATGCAATGAGACAGAGATATGGAAATCCCTTGGATGTGCCCCTAGTGGAAGAGAACCAGTGGGTGTACAAGATCCCTTGATATATTGTTCAAGAGTCAGACCTTCCTGTAACCCCAATTGTAATGTAAAGGTTACAGGTCAGGCCCACCTTAATGTGACTGGTAATTAATGTAAAAGATAATTAATATGGTTAATATTAATTATATTATAAGCTAGTGAGGTTGGGCCTGTTGTGCCAATAGAGACTTAAGTTGACAGATTCAATTTAGTATAAGTAAAGGTAAATTCCCCATTGAGGAAACATATCTTTCATGTGAGTTTGAAAATTTCAGCAAGTACACTTCCTTGGGAAAAGTGCACAACTCTCTTAGGTGTTAGTCTTCTAGGGTTTGAGCACCCTCTTGTGTTCTAGGTTTTATCTTGGTGGTGAAGGTATTTCTCTTGAATAATATAGCAAAGGATTTGGCTAAGTTTTCTTCCCTTGTTGAGAAGGGTTCCCCAGGATACTTCTTGTGTTCTTGTGCATGGTGCTTCTTCTTGTGATCTTGGTTGTTGCAACATTTATGGTTATGGTTATGATAAAAATGGAATGATATTCATGCTTAACCTTATACATTGAAAAATCCTCATGGTATTAGAGCATAGGTCTTGAAGAACCCATTGCATAAGCTAATTTCATCCATCGTCTCTCTCTTTTGCAAAACCGTATGACCCTCCTAGGGTTTCCAAAAATTATGTACAACCTACCTCTTTGAGGAGTTTCAACACTTGTCACTTGGACGTTGGGGATAAAAAGTAAATAGGAGTGTACGACCTCCTTCAGTGCACCTCCAACAAGATTCAGATTGCATTTTCGAGCATTTGGACTTTTTGGCCCTAGGGTTTCTAGGGTTTCACTAATTTCTGTAGAAATTTCAGTATTAGGGTTTATGCAACTCATTGAAGGATCTCTTCATCCCACCAGTGTTCTCCCATATTTAAAAGGCTTATTGTTGGCAGTCATAAGTCCAACAAAACCTAAAAGTGCTAGCCTAGCCTAGCCATTAGGTTTTCTAGCCTAGTTGACAAAGGGTTGTGAAGAATTTAAAATTATGATGAAAAAAACTATGATGGAAGATAAGATTGATGGATCAAGCAATTTCAAATTCCTGGAAGACAAGACTTTAGAGGAAGACTAATTGTGGGTGATACAAAAAGGTGTCACCATGACATACCTCCTTCATGAAGATGTCAGAGGACAAAGATCAACCATGTGCCATTGGATAAATCATATCAGCACCCTCATGTATGCACTTGTATATATATTATTTGTATCATTGTCATGAGGGTAATCGCAGGACAAAGGAACCGTTTGCTGAAGTCTTGGATACAGAGGGATCTCAGTGCATTCATAGGAACAACACACTGGAAGTGAAAACTCCAGGTTTGATTATTGTAATTGTCATTCCTATAACCTATATTTCTAAAGTTTTCTACATTACAAGTAGGTGTTGTAGCTGTGACAACAATCCTTAAATTGTTTAGATTCTATAGATGTACTCATTATTCTCCTTTAGGAGATATTCTTGTTTTGGTTCCTCTTGTTTTCTTGTTCTAGACAAGTTAAGAACAAAGGAAGATGCTTATCCTTCAGAGCGAGTCACTTGACTCAGAGGGAGTCAAAACTATTTGAGAAAGAGGAAGAGTAGAACCATCCTTGAGACAATAAATGTAATAATGCATGATAAAAATCTTTCTATGATTCTATGGGCATAAGCATGCATGACACAATATATGTTTAGAACAAGAGTCTTCACCAGAATTTGAAAAGCATAACTGCTGAAGAAGTCTTCACCAGAATGAGGCCTGAGATTGAACACTTCAGGTCATTTGGGTGCCCAATGTGTTTTCATGTACCCAAAGACAAGAAGTCCAAGCTAGATCCTTTAGAAAGGATACACTGAATCTTCAAATACATTCCATATTGACATCCCTCATCAGAGACAGATTGAGACAAGCAGAGACATTTCCCTTGAAGAAGATATAGTCTTTCAAAGATCCAAAGAATCTCATATGGATATTGATAGTAAGACAATACCTTCTCCCCCTTCAGCAGTTTAGAGGGAGACATACATTATTCCAGTTGATCCAGTTGCTCTAGTTGATATGTTCAGAAATATTGCAGTAGGGCATAAAAGACCTACCTAGACTCACTCTGCAAGAGGCATAGAAACATACAAGCCTCTCAAGGCACATCCCAAGAAAGAAAAATATATTTTTGAGCTATCCTTTAGTCATGAGCCACCTCATTGATGCTGAGCCTCCTTGTCTTAGAGAAGCAACAAGAGAATAGGTATGGCAAGATGCCATAACAGAAGAATACCAGTATATCTTAAAGAATGATGCATAAGGGAAGTCAGTGGTAACTTCCAAGTGAATCTATAATATCAAACATGTAGTTGATAGAAGTGTCTAGAAATACAAAATGATATTTATAGCCAGAAGTTTATCACAAACAGAGGGAGTTTTCTATGACGAGACACTTGATCTAGTAAACTCAACAAACTTCCATCCGTACTACCACCCATGAGTTGGAAACTGTATCGGATAGATAAATTCTTGATGAGTTTGGACTTCAACAAGAGTGTTGCTGATCCAAACCTATATCATTACAGTATTGATGACGAGATCCTGATCTTGATGACTTATTCATAAATCCTTGTTGTTGGATACAAGTAATCCTTGACTTCTGAACTAGAGATGAAGAATCTAAGTATGATGCACTACTTCTTGGGACAAGAAGTATGACAGAGGACCAATGAAATTTTCCTGAGTTAAGGAAAATATACAGTGAAAATATTAAAGAAGTTCAAGTATGACAGAATGAAAAATCCACCGTGATAGATTGATGATGATTCAGATGAGACTGATCCACAACTGATTGGATCACTAATGTATCTGGTTAACACTAGACTTGATTCATTCCATGCAATGAATGTTCTTAGTCATTTCATGAGTCAACCGAGATAGACTCACTAGACAACAACAAAACATGTATTAAGATATATATGAGGCGCAATTGGATATGGCATGAGACATGCCTTTAGTGAGAACTTGAGTTTGCAGGATATGTCGATTCATATTGAGCAGAAAGTACAATGAATCGAAAGAGAAAATCCGATTAATGTTCTACCATGACGTTTGCCATGGTTTCCTGATACAGAAGGAAACAAAGTTATGTTCCCTTGAGTGCACCAGAGATATAGTATACATAGCAGTGAGAGTGCGAAGCAATGTGGCTTCATAAGCTTCCGACAGATTTACTTGACCATGAGATGGATCCTATGATGATAACCAAGAGCCATGTATAAATATCTTTGAGAACCCAATGTTTCCTGATGAATTGAAACACGACGAGATTAAATATCCTTATATCAAAGATATTATGTAGAGGAAAAATCGTACACATACAGTACCTTCCTACACTTGAGCAGATTGCAGACATCTTCACCAAACTAACTTGGTAAAGAATGCCTTCTTAAATTGAGAGGGAGTATTGATGACTCCAGCCAAGAAAAAATTCAAATTACATCCATGTGAGACTTGGCATGATGAAGAATGCCTCCCTAGCTAAGAGGGAGTATTGATGATTGCAGCTATGTGAGACATTCTCCAGCTTACAAACCAGTGAGATGTGGATCATTTCATCCATGTGAAGATATTCTCTAGCTTACAAACCTGAGAGAAATATCTTGAAGAGGGTATGTGGTTCCTACCTGAGACAGAGCTGGAACATAGAGATGACCTCCTCCATTCAGAGAGTTTATAAGAATCCACATGATTATCCAGTGGGAAAGGAGATCTGTTGAGTTAGACGTTCCTATGGCTGAGCACAAGGTGAACGTGTGAAATCCCAAAGTGTTGGGTGCATTGTCATGAGAACATAAATGAAGATGATGTATTATCCTCCTTTGAGCAGAAGAGTTGACGAGAAACTCCAGATGACTCTCCTGTGTGAGGCAGTGGGAAAGAAGATCTGTTGACTGGACATGCCTGTCGATGAGCACAAGTGAACGTGTGAAGAAGTGGTTCTTCTGTGTAATACCACCTACAAATTCATAGTTATTATGTAAGCTATGTAAACATATACCACCACCAAGTTGCGAATCTATCGACATGTAGATAAAAGGAATAACACCTAGAGGGCAACTAAATTCTTATTTATTATGTAAGCTATGTAAACATATACCAACACCAAGTTGCAAATCTATCGACGCGTAGATAAGATGAATAACAAAATTTCCCAGCAAATATCCTTTTATCAAAACAAATGAAGGTGGTTTTAGCTCGTACGAGATCAAATTCGTTAACCTGAAACGACCATAACTAACATAACCGCCCATGAAATAATATAAAGGAGGCAGCCTGCAACCAGTCTGGGAGGAGAAAAATCATGAGAGGTATGCTAGGAGCATGAGAGAGTAATTATTCTGATCTTTCATCATTCATACTTTATTTATTTCTCTTTGGGATTTGACGGGTTGTGGATAGCAAGGGTGGCTTGCAGAGTATCTAGAATAAATTAGTAATGGAGTTGATGGCCTCTTTGAGGTAACTTGTGCATTTGTTTGAGTTGTTGCAATTTGTCTATGTTCTCACGGCTCACTATTTTTTCTCATGTGTAGATGAATACCTTGAAGCTTTATTGGTCATTGTTCAAGCATGTCTAACTTCATTGTTAATCTTTTGTACTTGGCTATTCTTGTATGAGTGAGGAAACCATCTTGAATAGTTAGAGTTTCTCTTAGGGTCCAGACCTTTGCAGAGGTATGAAAGCTCTAAGAGTTTGAGTAATATACGAGGATTTCACTAATAAATATCATTCTTGCTCTATGGATATTGTTTATATTTTATTTTCTTGTTATTTCACATGGGTTTTTTAAAGAAAAATAAAATAAAATCCTATATTTCACTTCGCACAAGTGTACATTCTTTCTGTAATTACATTCACATCGCTCTTTCTTTATCATTTTATTTCTTTAACAAGAATATATTATAGACAAATAAATGATGAAATCACCCTCTGTAAATGTTATTTTTCTTCTACCCACTGTACAATTATTCATTTTTCTTTTAAATTTATTATTTGTCTTTAATATATTTGTGTATTATTCTAACTTGTTAATATGACAACTAATTAACTTTTGTTATTTACCTTTTAACACTTCTTTTTCTTTTATTCACTGATTAATCTTGTTATGATACAAACTAATATTTGTTATCATTAACATTTCTTTAAACCTTTGTTTATTTTTTTTTGATTGGTATTTCATTTTTGTATTAACCTTCTTCTAACTTTATTTACAAAATCAATAAACATTATAAAGGTTAAACGTATAAAAATTATAAAATATAAAAAACATGAAAATTAAATATTGAAATACAAAGCAAAAGGGATTCACGCTTTGACTTTAAGTTATAGGAGACTTAGCTTAGAGTCTAATGTTGGGGCTATAAACATAGGATAAAATTCTCGTCTCTTCCCGCCTAGCCCCATGTGAGGTCAAGATATTGGTGTTGGGGACTCATTAATCCCTCGACATCAACATATTTTTGGAGACCATATTGGGGAGGACAGTTCAATGGTTCTTTCCTAATTTTTTTTCATTCTTTGAAACTTATATTTATCTTCTCTAGACCTCAATGTCTTGACTGATTGGAAGTATTTTTAGTGGTTGTAACCCTGTGGTTTCAACTGCTAATCTTTGGAAGATCATTCACAAGTATGGGATTTTTGAATTTGAGGAAGATCTAAATAATTCCCCATGGTTTGTGCCTAACCCCTTGAAGTTTTCTCACCCATTTAATTCCTTGCCTAACAAATTCAAGCAACATTTTACTTTGTTCCTAGGGGATGGAGTTGTTACAGTAGAGGAACACCTTCATGCATTTTCCAATGCTTGTACAATCCTTGGAGTAAATGATAATGATCATTGCATGCTCTTATTTATCAACTCTCTTCAGGGTAACACTGCTTCTTTATTTTCCAACCTACCGGATGAATGCATCTCTACATGGTATCAACTTTATTATTGGTTTACATCTACTTTTGGGCACCTTGATAACCCTTATGAGCATCTTAAGAGATTTAATCATTTGCACATGAAGGATAATGAAAGCATTCATGCTTTTAATATTATGTTTATCAAATTGTATAATTGCATTCCTACGAATATTAGCCCTATTAACTTGGTTTCCCTTTTACATTATTATGATCTTTTACCACCCCTTTACCGATGGCGGTTGGAAGAAAATAATGTTCAAGATTTGGAGCTAGCTTTAACCACTTGCCTTGATTTCAAGGAGCAATCCCGAAGAACAGGTTTATCCTTTGGTGTTTTCAATTCCCAAAAATATTTGTCTTCCTTAATCCCCATCATCAAGGATTTGCAAGACCGCATACTTTCCCTTGAATATCAATCATCAAATCATGCCTACCTTGAAATATCCTTGGAGCCTTCTTTTCTAGGGCCTAATCATGATATTGTTGATGCCTATGATCAAGATCTTGGATGTAAAGAGGATCATGATCATATCATGATGCTTAATGATCAACTACCCTCCGAGATTTGAAATACTATTCTTGAACCTAATAAACAAACCCAATCTCAAGATCACAACTCACCCCAAATATTTCATTCATGCGCATACCGTGATGAAGTTGATTTTGCAAAAGAAGACGTTGATCTCGACCTTCTCTACCCTCTTTATGAAAAGGTTATTTTTAATGATGTTACTTATGAAAGGTCAAATCAAGATAATTAAGTTTCTTATTCTTTTATTGGTACATGTGATGCATCCTCTTCTAAAGATTCCCATAATGATAATCAAGACTTTACATCGCAAAATTCTTTCACAAAATCATTGTTTCAATTCAAAGAGGTTGAAGAATTTAATAATGATATAATTTAATAATGATATGCATATGTCACCTGCTTGCATGATTTCTTTTGACGATGATAGATTCAAAGGCATTCCTATGCATTTGAATCCTTTATTTTCTCCTTTGGAGCATGATAATTCTTTTCCTGATCAGGAGATTGTAGATGATGACCTTGTGATGCTTGAAGAATTCATCCTTGATATTGAAATTCCTAGCATCATTATAATGATTTGGATCACACTCATGTTTCTGATATCAAGCCTAAAGCTCATCTTGTTGGTTGGCAGGTCCTCCAAGATGATGATCATTTTTTTTGGATCTTGATAGGCCCATCACCCTTGCCACATGAATATGTTGGTTGGCAAGGTGATCAACATTCTTCATCCATCATCCTACAACTCAAAAATCATCCATATAAAATATATGATTCATTTTTCTATGCGAAATGTCATCCTACCTAAGTCCAAGAATGTTTTTCCCTTCCTTTTGTACAAAAAAAAAAGGGAAGGGTAAATTAAGTTTCAGTTTCTTCAGTTTAATTTTTGTCTTCCGCTTTTCTTTTGCTTTAGGTTGCGTGTTTATTTTCTCTTTTCTTTTGGAAGTCAGAATTTATGAACAATGATCAATGATAAAGAAAGGGTTCTGCATATTATGATAAATTGATTAACCTTTTCTTTTGGAGACAACAGGCTTGCAAATGAACAAGATTGCTTAATTGTTTGCCAGAAACTCATGCTTTGTCTATCACATGCTTACGGAGCAAGATATCCTCACTTGAAGCAGGTGTTCTGTCCCTCCCAATCTTCTTTTCTATCCCATTCTTCATCCCCATCATTTCAAGATAACTTCTGCATTGGTGTCTTGGATGTTAAGTGTTTTATTTGGGTTTTTCCCTCAACACGCTTCCATGACATGTTTATTCATTTTTTTGTTTTTGTCAAGATCCAAATATTTTGTCACTTTTTATTGAACAATAGGACCAAACCCCCTCATACTTACCACTTTTCATGAATTATTCCACAAAGTCCCGATCCATGAATCACTTGGCCTCCATCTTCTTTTATTACATTGAGTCACCCTCAGTCCTATCATTACCTTACCTTTCCCTTTTCCTTCAAAGAATCAAAGGATCATAAGCTCATTGTTCCAAATTTGCACGCCACTGTAAGAGACACACATATGTTGGTTGGAATTTGTTGACTATTTTTTCGGTCAACAACACTTAGCCGACAAAGCATTGCTAGTATCCCCCTCTTTTTTAATTTTCTTGCACAAACCTTCACCCACTCTCGTGAAAATTGACACAATGCACTCTATAGAATTATTATGGCCCATGATGTTGGCATGTTTACAGGCAAAGTGTTCTTGTCATTGATGGAAATATCAGAGTGTGCAGTGATGGCAAAACAGGAACAACGTAAGCTCAGGAGGATTAGCGTAGAGTCGCACGCAGTGCATAGGTGTGCACCAGGGACGAGGTTAACTCATTGCCAAAGCTCAAGAGAGATAGCATACTTAGGATCTTAGACAGATCAAAGGTCGAGGCCTTTGACACTTAGAAATTATTCCAAGTCAGGAGGATGTGTAAGCTCGGGAGGAGAAGCGATAGTGATCATTGGATCCCATTGAGAATTCCCGATGACCGTCAGATCTGAATTCAGATAGGTCGAGTGCACAGATGGAGGATAGATCTCGGGTGTTAGATCCGAGCACGGGGTCCGACAGTCGTTGGATCCAAGAGAACCTGCACGTTCTTTAAAGTGCAAGGTGAAGTGGGCTTACAAAATCCCGAAAGAAGGAGGACCGCCCATCTTCAGGAAGGACACATGGTTACGGATCATCATTTCACTAACTAAAAGGTCAAAGGAAGGAAGTTCTCTAACCTCCCAACTCGCGATATGTGAGATCACGAAAAGATCTGGACCGTCAGATCACCAAGGCTTGTAGACCATTGATCAGGCATGAAGAAGGCTCGTGAAGTGGTGAAATCGCGATAAGGTCTTGACTGTTGATCCAAGAGGGACATGTGGCGAGGGATTAACGTTTCGCTGACTGGAAAGTCAAAGGAGCGAAGTGCTCATTTGATTGGCGAGTGGTCATATCTTGTGGTCACATTGTCGAGAGCTGGAGAGCAGAGCTAGAAAAGCCAAGCTCTATTTCATAGTTCGTAACATGGAGAGTCGAGAGGACTCATCATAGAATAACCGAGACGTGAAAGTGCGAAATGCGTTTTCCAATAAGGCTGTGGTCATAGCCAGTGGTTACATCTGCGGAAGATGGAGGAAGAAGCTAACAGTGTTAAACTCCATCTCGGAGTCTCGGTGATCACGAGTTGGAGGATCAAGAACCTTCATCACAGGAACCACAATATGCGAGATCGCGATGAGATCTGGACCATCAGATCATTGGAGATCTCGATCGTTGATTAGGCTTGATAAAGTTCATATGTTTACGAAATACGAAGCACCTTTTGGCACAGCCTGTGGTCACCACCAGTGGTCACGTGAGGGGAAGAAGATAGCGGTGCTAAGCTCCATCTCGGAGTTTCAACGATCACGAATTGGAGTGTCGAGACCCTTCATCACAGGAATATCGAGATGGGAATTCACGAAATTCAAATTCTTTTTAGCACTCGGTCACAACTAGTGGGCATATGAGATAAACGTGAAATCCTGTGGATTTAATCCAACGGTGCTAGTTAATTGGAAACTTGATTGAAGGGTTATTGTTTCACCTCACAGGTAATCGATCAGTTATGATTCAGTTAGCATAACTGAATCATGATTATTGGATGGTTGGTGATTCAGTTGTTGATGTGTTTTCTTGGAGATTCAAGGTGTAACTGAATAGGTGGTATAGGATAAAATGGAGAAACAATGACTGTGGAAGGTTGGTTGTTCTGAATGAAAAATGAGTTGAACTGTAAGAAAGGGAAAACAACAGTATGCGCAGTGTGAGATAAAACTCAGATATGAGTAACAGATGATAGATAGACAAAAGCGAGATGTAGTTTTTTTCTTTTTGAGGCTTGAGCGTGCGAAGCAGAGAAAAAAGTGGAGTGGCAGTGAACAACCTGATGAGCAGAACAGTGGCACGGTGAAGAGCATGAAGAGGCATTGTGCATAGAGGACGAAGAAGATGCACAGATAGTATAAATACACAAAAAAGAGAAGAGATGGAGGCTGTTGTGGAGAGGAATTACACACGGGAAATAGCATGCTGTGGGCAGGAGCTAAAATACACATAAGAGGTGTAATTCATAGAATCAAAATAAGACGCAGAGCATAAAGCACAGTAGAAGAAAAGAATGAATATGCATAGTTGAGATAGTAAAACAAGGCCGAGGTGCACTTGTAGAGAAAAGCAGAAGATCAGAAAGCACAAGAAGATGCAGGTAGAGAGACACTGATACAGGAGAGCAGAGCAACATAGCAGAACAGTGATAAGCCTGGTAAGCCAATGACAACTATTGAATCACTGTAATAAGTTTCAGTAGAAAATATTTATATTTCAGGGTGGTAGGGAGGTGCTAGGGAGGACTGTTGTCCTCATAGGTTCAAGTGGGTGCTTGAACACAAGGAGTTGTAGCTTCCATCTGGTTGCAGCCAGAGAAACCAGGGTGGGAGGGTGGTGCAAGGGAGAACTGTTGTTCTCTGTTATACAGGTTGGTGCCTGTGTGACTGGAAGTTGGCGCTTCCATCTAGTTGGTGTTGGAACACTTAGGGAGTTGGTGCTTCCTTTTAGTGGGTGTTAGAGAAACCAAGGAGTTGGTGCTTCCTTCTAGTGGGTGCTAGAGAAACCAGGGAGTTGGTGCTTCCTTCTAGTAGGTGCTAGAGAAAACAAAGAGTTGTTTCTCTCAGCAAGTTGCAACTTGCAAAACAGAGGTTGTAGCCTCACAATGAGTTGGAGCTCATATGTATGATAATGTACAAAATGTAAAGATTAATTATCATACCAAGAAGAAGAGGTTTTTACCCTTTATGGGTTTCCTCAGGAAATATTTGTCTCTGTATATTTCATACGTGTGATTGATGTTGAATGTTCTATTGCTTACTTCCCTGCATTATTGTGATTTTCATTGAGTGCTCTGTAAAGAGTTTAAAATAAGCATAATTGTTTAAGCACGGTAACAACTAATTCACCCCCCCCCCC
>SNQJ01S0004150.1:55520-70213 GCA_010110895.2 Picea sitchensis | reverse complement strand
CAAGTAGATGTACTTGCTGAAATTTCCAAACTCACACAAAAGATATGATTCCTCAATGGGGAATTTACCTTTACTTATATTAGACTTGACCCGTAAAAAAAAGTGTCTATTGGCACAACAGGGTCGACCTCTCTATCTCATAATATAATTAATATTAACCATATTAATTATCTTTTACATTAATTATCAATTACATTAAGGTGGGGCTTACCTTTACCCTTTACATTACAATTAGGGTTACATGTAGGTCTGAATCTTGAACAATATAGCAAGGGATCTCATACACCCACTAGTGCTCAACAACTAGGGGCACATCCATAGGGATGCCCATATCTTTGGCTCACTACATTACACAGAAGAACCACTTCTTCACTAGTGATCAACCACTAGGATCACGTTCACCTGTGCTTGTCCACATGCACGCCCACTCAAAAAATATTATTTCCCACTACATTACACAGGAGATTCATATGGATTTTCTCATCAACTCTCTACTCAGAGGTGGCTAATACATCATCTTCATTTCTATCTCATGACGATGCACCCAACACTTTGGGATTTCACACGTTCACCTTGTGATCAACCACAGGCACGTCCAACTTTGCATATCTCCTTTTTCATTGTGTTACACAGGAGAATCATCTAGAGTTCTTCTCAACTCTTTGTAAGGAGGAGGCCATTTATACGTTCCAACTCTATCTTAGATAGGAACCACACACCCCTCTTAGGGGCTCTCTTTTAGGTTTGGGTCCTGGAGAATGTCTCACATAGATGCAATCATCAACACTCCCTCTCAGCTAGGGAGGCATTCTTCATCATGCCAAGTATCACACAGATGTATTTTGAACTTTGTTCTTGGTTGTAGTTATCAACACTCCCTCTCAACTAGGGAGCTATCCTTCACCAAGCTCATTTAGTGAATAATTCTGCAATTTGCTCATGTGTAGGAAGGTACTGTAAATGTACTATTTTCCTCTGCATCATGTCTCTGATATAATGATATTTTATCTCAACCTGTTTCGATATTATCATGAAACAATGGGTTTTCAAAGAGTTTTACACACAACTCTGGTTGTCATCATAGGATCCATCTCATGATCAAGTAAATATGTCATAAGCTTGTGAAGCCGCACTGCTTCACATACTCAATGATATATACTCTGCTTCTGTGGTACTCAAGGCCACATGGCTTTGTTTCTTGTTGCACCAAGAAATCATGGCAAACTTCATGGTAAAACAACAACTGGATGTGCTCTTCCAATCCAATGTACTTTCTGTCCATTCTGCATATCCTTGCAAACTCAAGTCTACATTGGGGACATATCACAGACCATATCTAACTATGCCTCGTAGATATATCAATACATGTTTCGGTGTTGTCCAATGAGTCTGTCTCGGTTGACTCATGGAATGACTAAGTACATTCACTACATAACATGAATCAAGTCCGGTGTTAACCAGATACATCAGTGATCCATTCAGTTGTGGATCAATCTCGTCTAAATCATCATCATTCATTTTCTTCCAATCCATCATCGTGGATTTGCATTCTTTCATACTGAACTTCTTTAATATTCCCACTGTATATTTTCCTTGACTCAGGAAAATCTCATCGGTCATCTGTCATACTTCTTGTCCCAAGAAGTAGTGCATCATACTCATATCCTTCATCTTGAAATCAGAAGTCAAAGCTTACTTGTATCCAACAACAAGGCTTTCTGAATAAGTCATCAGAATCAGGCTCTCGTCACCAACACTATAATAATATAGGTTTGGATCAACAATACTCTTGTTGAAACCCAAACTCAACAAGAATCCATCCATCTAATATAGTTTCTAACTCATGGATGGTAGTACGGATGGAAGTGTATCGGAATTACTGGATCAAGTGTCTCATCATAGACAACTCCCTCTGTTTGTTAGAATCCTTTGGCTATAGATCTTGCTTTGAATTTCTCGACACTTCCATCAACTGAATGTTTGATCTTATAGATCTACTTGGAAGTTACCACAGACTTCCCTTCTGGTCTTGAACAATATTTTATGCATCATTCTTTTAAGATATACTGGTATTCTTTTGTTATGGCATATTGCCATACCTGTTCTCCTATTGCTTCTCCAAGACAAGGAGGCTCAAAATCAATGAAGTGGCTCATGATTGAAGGATAGCTTGAAAATCTCTTTTGATTTCTCGGGGTGTGCCTTGAGGGGCTTGCATGTTCCTCTGACTCCTGCAGAGTGAGCCTAGGCATGCCTTTTATGCCCTACTGCAATATCTCTAGACATATCAACTGGAGCAATTGGTTCAACTGGAATAATGTATGTCTCCCTTTGAAATGTTATAGGGGGAGAAGGTATTGTCTCACTGTCAATCTCCATTTGAGATTATTTGGATCTTTGAAGGGCTATCTCTTCTTCAAGGAAAACATCTCTGCTTGTCTCAAAATTTCTCTGACCAGGGATGTAGATCTGGAATGTCTTCGAAGATTCACTGTTTATCCCATAAAAGTATCCTTTCTCCCTGAAGGGTCTATCTTGGACTTCTTCTCTTTGGATACATGAAAATACACTGGGCACCCACATATCCTAAAGTGTTCAATCTCATGCTTCACTCCGGTGAAGGTTTCTTCGGGAGTTTATGTTTTTTCAAAGTCCGGTGAAGACTCTTGTTTTGAACATATATTGTGCCATGCATGCTTCTTCCCATGGAATCATAGAAATATTATGATCATGCATTATTGCATTGGTTGTCTCAATGATGGTTGTATTCTTCCTCTTTCTCGAATAATTTTGAATCCCTTTGAGTCAAGTGACTCCCTCTCAAGGATAAGCATTTTCCTTTGTTCTTAACCTGTCTAGAACAAAAAAACAAGAGGAACCAAAACAAGAATATCTCCTAAAGGAGAATAATGAGTACATCTCTAGAATCAAAATAATTTAAGGATTTGTTGTCACAACTACAACACCTACTTGTAATGTAGCAAACTTTAGAAATATAGGTTAGACAAATGATAATTACAACAATCAAACCTGGAGTCTTCACTTCCAGTGTGTTGTTCCTCTGAATGCAATGAGATCCCTTTGGATCCATGTCTTTAACAAAAGGTTCATTTGTCCTACAATTACCCTCATGTCAATGATACAAACAATATATATACAAGTGCATACCTAAGGGTGCTGATATGATTTCTCCAATGGCACATGGCTGATCTCTTTCCTCTGACATCTTTATGAAGGAGGTAGTCACAGTGTCACCTTTTTGTATCACCCACAATAATTCTTCCTTTGAAGTCTTGTCTTCCATGAACTTGAAGTTGATTGAAACGTAATGCTTTGTGGCCACAAGAGATTTACCACATCAGAGGCGTATTGTAACAGTAAACAGATTACTACTAGAGATGCATTGCAGCAAAATGAGACATGTTCTAGCAGAAGATGTATTGCAACCAAATGCATGTGGCCAAAGATGTGTTGCAGCCACAGGTGTTGATGTGTTATAGAGACATATGTGTTGTAGCCTAGGTGTGTGGTAACAGCATGCACATGGAAAAACATGTGTTGCAACAAGAGACTACAACAAGAAGCATGTTACAACAGAGGCGTGTCACAACTGATACATATTGCAGTAGAGGAGTATGATAATAAGAGTCGTATTGCATCAGAGACGTGTTGCTGCAATAGGGTGTGTGTTGCAACAGGATGTAAGTTGCAACATGAGGATGGTTGAGTTGCAACAGAAGGTGAGTTGCAACAGAAGGCGAGTTGAAGCAAGTGAATATGCAACAGATTAGTTAGTATCGACTGATGATTCTGTAGCATCTGTTGCTAGTGCTAAAGGGAACAATGTGGGTATGAGATAACGGAGGTACAACCCTAGGGGTTGTAACATGAACAAATCAAAAGGAAAGAAAATGTAACAATGAGGAAGAAACATTATAACAGCTGTGATTCCTATTACGCACACATGAAGAAGTGTTCCACTACAAACGTACTTTGATGGCAAGGGGTGGATGTCCACTGCATCAATTTAAATATCTAGAAGGATAAAATGTACTCGTGTATTTAATTGTTTAGATGAAAAATATGCTTTCAATATTGTTTCTAATTTGTCCAGAAGCATGCTTGTGGATTGAGGATTGTACATTTTTTATCCAAAGGTTGAAATTTACTACAATGTTGATCCATGTAGTTCTTTTTATCATGGTTGTTGCATATTTAAAGCTCCATGATAATTAAACACTACAACACTACATATTGTACTCATATTCAATGCTAGCGTGCTTCCACATATTGAAGGTAAGGCTTATATTTACTCATTACGTTATGTAGGTAATGCTTTCTAATGAATGTTTATGGTCTTTTATTACATTAATTGGCCTAGTGGTGGTGATATGTTTGTTGAAAGATTGTGAATGGTTAAATGTTTTCTTGCATAAAGCCACTAATATTAGTTGGTTGTGCACATTTCATTATGCACAATTGCACATACCTTTGTTTACATATGGATGCTATTTGGTACTTTCACATTATGCTATGCATAATTGAGTGCATGGCATGGACAATTATGGACTTTTAAAATGCATGCATGGTCAAACAACTAAATAAATGTGGATGCAATTGTCCACTAAGCATCATTTTCTAATATTTCTGTATCTAGGTTTTATACACTTTAAAACTTGATACTCAATGGGGATATTTGTAGTGTTTGAGAATATCTATTTGCAATTTTTAAACTCAAAATTTATTTGGATTTGATATTGATGTAACCAATAAACTTGGCTTCATTCACAAGTTCTATAAACCATGCAAACACACGAGAATGAAAAATAACTCTCTTTTATTCCTTCTCTATCCTAACTATTACAATGGAAGTTCAACCCCTTATAACTACTATCTGAGATTTTTGAAAACAACTAGTTTTAGGAAATTTCCGCATGACTCTAAAACTGATCAATAACTAAGAGCTAACTAGAGCGACACTATTTTTCAACTCGCTTTTTTGATTAAGTTCATAAACTAAGAGATAACTGATAATTATAAAAAAATGGTAAGGCTAATATGGGTGCCTCAGTTACCTTCTTCTTTAGAAACATAAAACTTTCCTCAACTTCATTAATCCACATGAATGTCTTGCCTTTGGTGCAATCTGTTATGGGTGCTACAAAACTGCTAAAATTTTGAATAAATTTTCGATAAAAGGTAGTCAACGCATGAAAACGTCTGACCTCTGTTATGCTCCTAGGACTAGGCCACTCCAAAATTGCTCTGACATTCTCTGAATCCATCTTGACTCCTGTCAAGATGACAAAACCCATAAATACCAAACTTTCTTGCAGGAACCTACATTTCTTCAAGTTTGCATAAAGTTGAAGTTTTTTCAATGCATCCAATATAATTTTTAAATGCTACAAGTGATTTTCTTTGTTGTTACTGAAAACTATGATGTCATCAAAAGAAACGACAACAAACTTCCAATATAAGGTCAAAGTGCAGTATTCATCAACCACATGAAAGTACTAGGTGCATTAGACAACCTAAATGGCATCACCATCCAGTCATATAGTCCATCCCTGGTCTTGAAGGCAATTTTTCATTCATCTTCGTGAATCCAAATTTGGTGGTATCCATTTCGCAAATCAATCTTACTAAAATATTTAGCTCCGACTAGCACATCCATTATGTCGTCCAAGTGCGGCATAGGAAACCAATATATGATGGTAATTTTATTGATTGCTCTGCTATCTGTGCACATCCTCCATGTATTATCCTTTTTGAAAGTCAACAATGTTGGTACAAAACATGGACTCCTGCTTTCTCTTACCAAACCTTTCTTTATAAGTTCCATCACTTGCCGATTGAGCTCTGCATGTTGTGTATGACTCATCCTATAGGCTGCCTGATTAGGTAAATATGATATTGGGATTAGATCAATGTGATGTTGAATATCCCTCTTTGGTGGAAGACCATTAGGTAGTTCATTAAGGATAACATCAACATATTCTTTTAGTAACTTGGCCACTTTAGTAGGAATTGGTACGTCTTCCACAACTCCTTTTTGCACTATTAATGCATAGAAGAATCTTGTTGCCTTTGTTTCATTAACAAACTCACTTTCTAACAACATATTTTCAGTTTTTCCCTCATCCTTAAGGGGCAATAAGATGACTTTCAATCAATCCTTCCAAAATGTGTAGTTATTTTTTCCTCCATCATGCATGACTTTTCTATCATATTGCCAAGGCCTCCCCAATAACAGATGACATGCATCCATCAGAATGACATCACACCATACTTTATCTTTATAACTCTTACAAATGGAAAACTTGATCAAACATCTTTTATTAATGGTGAGCCCATTCCCCTTTTTGAACTATGCAATTCGGTAAGGATGGGGATGTGTTTCACAATGTAATTTCAACTTATCTACCATCTCTTTGGAAACAATATTCTCACAACTACCACTATCAACAATAACTTGACATACCTTTACCCCGGAAGTGCATTTGGTTCG
The DNA here is from genome assembly GCA_010110895.2 of Picea sitchensis. Lineage (NCBI taxonomy): Eukaryota > Viridiplantae > Streptophyta > Pinopsida > Pinales > Pinaceae > Picea > Picea sitchensis. Next base: position 63,702 of record SNQJ01S0004150.1, on the reverse strand, counting down.
AAAAATATTTGTGTGAAGCCAATTATTTTCATTGTTGCTATTCTTCCTTTGCTCTTTTTCGGGACTCACCATTGACCTCGATATCATGAGACTCTCCCCCATATCATAAAATACTTTAGATTCAACTCCATTCTCACCTTGGACCAAGTTCAAACTAACTTGTTATCCTTGCTTTGACTCTTGCATGTTACAGTTTGGGAATTCAAATGCTTGAGGACCCTCTACACCACACTTGAAACACACATAAGGTCCTCCTCTGCCACCACCATAACCTCTACCCCTCTGAAATCCTCTTCCTCGTGGATGATTCAGGTTACCTTGTCGAGTATCTTCTGTTTTCTCAGCTCCTTGGGATGATTCGCCTCTGCCATAGTTAAAATCACTCCGTGAGGCAGGCGATGTACCCCTCCTTGCTCCTCCATTCCTTTGAGTCAATTGACGATTTTTCTTTTCCTCGACCTTTAAAACTAATTGGTATGCCTCTTCGATGTTGCAAACCCTATGCATGCTCAATTCATTTTAAGTAGAAACTTTTAAACAATTCACATACCTTGCAACGAGTTGCTCATCAGTTTCCTAGTGATCCACACGAATGGACAACTAATAAAACTCATTTGTGAGTTCCTCCATAGTGGACATGTTTTTCTTCAAGTTCTGAAATCTATGAAAAAGGGTCTGGGCATAGTCCAGAGGAAAAAAAAATTCCCGCAATTTTTTTTTTCTATCTTGCTATAGGTCCCAATTTTGTCTTTTCCTTTTTTTGTTGTCTTTCTACACATGATCCCACCAGATCATGGTGTGACCCTTCAACTTGGTGCATGCAAATTTCACCTTTTCCTTTGGCATAGGCTGCCATTCAAAAAACATTTCCATGGTGTTCAACCAATCTATTAACTCCTCTGGCTTAAGATTCCCTGCATATTCTGAAACTTCCATCTTGATCCTATCATTTCTCCCTTCTAGAGCCCTGAGCATCCTTTCTTCAGAAGTCATGCACTTTAATTGTTCTTCTTCATGTTCTGTATGTTGATCTACATCTCTTCAGACTGTCCCCTCATTAGACAATTCTCTTTGTATTATTCTCTGACTAGCCAACACATTTGTAAGATCTTCTACTTGCCTTTGGAGGTTTTGCATATCTCTGCATATCTGAGCAAGATACCCTACTCTTTCTCTTCCTCTCCCAACCATCTTCCTTCTCTGATACCAGATGATGTAACCAACAAACTTGGATTCATTCACAAGATCTAAAAACCATGCAAACACAAGAGAATGGAAAATAACTCTCTTTTATTACTTCTCCATCCTAACTATTACAATGGAAGTTCAACTCCTTATAACTACTATTTGAGATTTTCTAAAACAACTAATTTTAGGAAATTCTCGCATGACTCTAAAATTGACCAATAACTAAGAGCTAATTAGAGCGACACTAGTTGTTAACTCGTTTTTCTGATTAAGTTCATAAACTAAGAGATAACTGATAATTAAAAATTAAAAAATTCTCGTAAAAACACTAAAACCCCAATTTGAGGCCTTATATGAAGGAATTTGGCCCCGGAAAAGTGTCGAAACGATGTCCGATCGAGGATCAAATCGACACAACAGTGAACTCTTTGAGACACAACTCCTCGTGAAATTTCAACCCAAACAAAAAATCAAGTCAAAAGTTACGAGTCTCGAAAAATCCATGCATAATCCCTGCATCAGATATTTATGTGACATGATACGACTTCCTTCTCACATTGACTAGCCCCTACCTCTACAACAACCTAACAAACCCTTCCCTATATATGAGAGATTTGGAATGTTTTAATATTGCAACCAATTTTTGGAAAGAAATATACTGTTGAGTAAAAGCATTGTCATAACATCATCTCACAATTTATTATGTCAACTTTAACGATATTAACAACATGATTCCCAAGTACATTAACTTCTCATGTCAATCACATTGGACTTGTGTGACCATGCCTATTAAATAGAATTACATTTCTTTGACGTACAAGTTTAAGAGGGAAAATATGATATATTGCTAAAACCTAAACCTAAAACAATGATCATTTGAACAACAATCCTATGTTAATTGTTCTACCGAGACATTTTTTGTTTGTTTTACAAATCATGAAAGGATCAATGGGTGATAACATACACAATTCTTACCTACACAAACTCAACGCCTACAATACTATAATGCCTTGATGAATCATGGGATAACCTCCACAAAATTTGGACCCAAGATAATCTTAAGTTGCCACCCTCTCGATCACTATTACGGAAACACTAACCCATAACAAGATTGGCAAGCTTCAACAATATAAAAAAACTACATAGAAACAAGCATATTGAAATGTGGATTTATCATATTTACCATTGTTGCATGCAATAGTGGCAAATGTCACAACATGGTATATCGTAATTGTGTTATAATGTCATGTAATAGTGGCAAATGTCACAACCTGGGATATCGTAATTGTGTTATAATGGCATGCCATATCGAAAGATCTTAGATTGCCACATCTTAGCATGAGGACCCTGTGTTTTTACTTCTACCATTAAAATACAACTACTAACAAGGCTTACCAATCATCAATAGCATCATACCATTATCAAATTTCAACATTTTTTGGCAAATTTCTAGAAAGCACTATCTACAATAGTTTGCAGATTGTAATTTTTTTCCATCATGGATGTTTTCTATGTAAAAAATTATAGACTATTATGTTTATATCATATGCCACTTTTGTTTTTGGGTGTAGGATTGGCCTAGTTTTGCTAGGTAATTTTTTTTCTCTAGAATACTCAAAATGCTTCTGTTTTTTCCATTCCTCGTGATTAATTGATCAATTTTAATAGACCTTTTTACCAAAATACATACTTTTGTATTCTTTTTTCTTTAACAAAAAGATATTGAAATTGAAAATGTAAAAAAAATGATATAATTGATCTTTCGAAGCAAATGCAAGAAAATTTTGATGGGTTTTTTTAAGATATAAAAAATTCTCTAATTATTCAAGCATTAGTATTCGTTTAGTGTTGCATTTAACCGATAAAGTCGCTTTGTATGGATTACCCTTTTATATAGATAGAGATATGATTGTATTACATCACTTTGGGTTGCGACAACCTGTCCTAAACCCAAAATCATCATCAAAACTCTTGTCTACTTTAAGGATGATAACATTTTCCTCTCTCAAATTCAAATTGCATAATTTAGTCTCAGTGAAAAATATCTTTATGCTTGGCAATTTCAGAAAAATCACAACCTCATCCATGTATAGTGACCAAAGAGATGGAGTATAATAACACGGCCTCATCTCCATGTTGGGAAACACATAACCCAATTATGTTACAATTGCATTTGCAATATACTATATTGAGAAAATGGTACCCTCTAAACTGCGATGGTGACCATGATTCCAATCTAATAAAGCGACATCTAATAATAAATTGTATACTTGATTTGAAATGCAACCATAAAGGACATTATAAGAAAACCATCCAAATTTGGTATCAATTCAATCCATTTATCTTGTGGTTCAATGGAGATTGTTGATGCTTTTTGTAGCTTCGAGAGGTATTCCCAGTAGTGGCCTTGGTGTCAGGCATGTGGGAATCTTTGTTGGCACCACGTTGGACTTTTCGTTTGGTGAAAACCCCCTTGGAATGGAGCTTGGGGCTTCATGGGCTTGTTGATGGGATTTGGTGGCTTGTGTTGGGGTGTCACACCCATAAGGAGGAATAGAGAATTCTAATTTAATGTTGAGTTTAGTGGAGGGCTCCTTTGAGTAAGCTAAGGGCTTGAATAGTTATGAGTATGGTCATTATGCTTCATATTGTCCACAACGGAGGAGAGGGGGAAGGAAGCTACATACATCAACAACAGAGGTTGATGAGGTTGCATATAGGCTTCAGAGGGAGTTCTTATTGGTCTCCGCCCTTTCAGGTACAGTCTTCGGTGATGGGACTTGGTTGGTGAATAGTGGAGCCTCATCTCATATGATAGGAGCACGATTTATTTAAGAGCTTCATAGAGATTGACTCAGATATGTCTGTGGAGCTTGGTATGGGACCCAGGCATGTAGTGCAAGGAACTGGGAGGATACGATTCCAGTTGGGGTTAGGAGATGTGTTGAGGGTGACTAATGTGCTATGGGTGCCAAAACTCAGGAGGAGTGTGCTCTCAATCTCAAAGATTGAGAAGAAGGGCTACCATGTATTGTTTCGGGATGGATAGGTGCTATTTGTGCCCAAAGTATATAACTTCAGATCAACAATGGTTCTTGGAGTTAGAGAGAGCAACATGTATAGGTTGAAGGGCCATTGTATGTGAGCAACGACCAACAATAGCAAAGTGACAGAGGTAAGGGAGCATGTAGCTCCAGAGGTCAAGGAGTAGGTAACTCTAGAGGTTGTACAAACAGAGGGAGCTTGACTTTGTAGGGAGTCAGCATATTCAGAGAGAATCTGACCTCAGAGGGAGTCAATGGGCTCAAAGGGAGAGTCAACCATCCAGAGGGAGTCTACCTTCAGGTTCAGATGGGAGAGAAGCATCTTCCAAGATTGACAAAAAGGTGTCATGGGTTGAGGAAGCCAGATAGGAGGCTCAGAAGTGGGAGGCTTCTAGGAGTAGTGTGTCCTCCTAGGAGGGACCATGCCATACAACAGGTTTTGTTTCTGTGACAGAGGGAGCAGCCAATCAAGAGGATTGGAGTGCAGTTGTTGTAGCGGATCTAGTGCACGTGGTTGAGCTACTTCCAGTATGGGAGACAGAGATACATCTAGATGTTGGAGGATGGAATACCTCCCTTGCTAAGAGGGAGTGTTGATGCTTTTTGTAGCTTCAGGAGGTATTCCCATTAGTGGCTTTGGTGTCGGCATTCGGGAATCTTCGTTGGCACCACGTTGGACTTTTCGTTTGGTGAAAACACCCTTGGAATGAAACTTGGGGATTCATGGGCTTGTTGATGGGCTTTGGGAGCTTGTGTTGGGGTGTCACACCCACAAGGAGGAATAAAAAATTCTAATTTAATGTTGAGTTTAGTGGAAGGCTCCTTAGAGTAAGCTAAGGGCTTCTAAACTCACATTAGACTCTTATAAAATGAGAGGAGAGATTATGACAATCTCATTGTGTAATTATGGAGTTAGCATAAGTGAGTGAGCATTTGTGCTAGGAGCTTGGAAATTTCAACAAGGGTAATTCTGCAACTTTGGCAAATTTGACCTAGGGTTCTTGGACACTCTGATTTTCCTATTTTCACCCAAGGAGAGGCCATGCATGTGAGGAAGAAGACAGACTGCATGTGTGAGGAGAAATGTACAACCAAGCTGCACGTGTGAGGGTAAAACAGGCCACACGTGTGAACATGCCGTGCAATTCACATGTGACAATCTGTACAGGTCCGCAAGTGTGACGGAGGCAAAATAGGTCCGCACATGTGATTTTTCTGGGCAACAAGTACGTACAGGCTGTCGTCAGTGGGCCATAGAGGTGGTTTGCAACAGATTTGTAAGTTGAGAATTTTTCTAGGAAATTTGCTGATTTTTGTTGTTTTTGAGAGGAATGGTTTTGTCCTCAGATTTGGTGTTTTTGTGACTGCTAGGAGAGCTAATTTTTCCCTCAGGAAATTCTAAATTTGACAGTATAGAGAACATAAATTTTGCGTCTCATGTGCATAGATCATTTCTCTCCGATCTTTATGTTTCAACTGCTGTAATTTTCTGTCATAATTTCAGTGTAAAATTATTCAGTGATAGCAGTGCTAGGGTTTACTGTTTGGATCACTTGGAAGTAATTTTCAGATCTGAAATTAATTGCATAAAAATTGACAGAGATTATGTTGAGAATATATTGCCATTGCCTACATACGCAGTCCAATTTTGATGGTTAAACTACAGAATAGTCCATATCAGTCACTTGAGTATGCATGACCAACCTTGCATCCTAACATATCAACAGAGAAGACTATGACAATTCTAGAATTGAATGGTTTGATATCTTGATTCTTTCAATAAAATATATATTTTATCCCAGATCAGTTATTTCCTTCTATTATTTTATAATTTCAACCATACTTTTATGTTTCTAAGCTCAAAAATCACATCATTAAAATCACGCATATAAAGGACTAGCAGTTGCAAAACCTTTCACATACCCAATCACCCTTATTATCTAATGCATCTGGCTTGGGGAATAAAAGACGCCTCACAATTAATTGTACCGCACTTCACTGCATTGCTCTTCACTACTAAAGAGTAGCACATACGCACTATACATTTCCAGCAATTACCAAATTGGCAGTCTCAAAATCAGAGGAAGATGACTATCATCAACTCACTGTTCTGTTTATCTTACATGGCTTGGTTTTTAACTCTCTCTCCTTTAGGCTTGAGCAGATTCCCCCTCTCCATATGCCGTTTCCTAGTTTTCAGTTTTCTGCAATTTATAATGTGTAATAAATGGAATACTTTGGGGAATCCAAAGCCCGCCCTTATGATACCACTTAGGATTGACCTCTTCTGTGTGCTCATTGCTTTCAATTTTTTTTTCCTTTTTGTTGAGCGGGGATTCAGTTCCAGTTTGAGGTCTAGTTGAGGATCCTTTTGTTTTTGAGTTAGTTTGGGAAGTGACGAATCTACTTCTGTTTCATTTCCTGAAACTGCATGTGCATGGCTTTCAGCAATCAAAGACTTGTCAAGGTGTTTAAGCTGATCATGTCTTCGTACAAACAATGCAATAAAGAAACCCTCCATATCCCCAGCTGCCTCTGTACGCAGCAAGTGATGGGCTGAAATTCAATACATAAACTCAATTATTCATAAAGAAAATTAAACACAACAATGAGAATCAAATATATCCCACTACCCACCTCCTTCAAAAACTGGAAGACCTCGGTGTGGCCATTCAGGAAATGGGGTTGCCAGGTAAAAATTTAAAGCATTGGCATGTGGAAGAATTGATTCAATAACATCTTCATTCTCACGTTGATGAATGGAGCAGGTACTATATACAACCCTTTCAACTGCAGGAACTGTAAAGCAATAGTGTGTTAAAATTCTAAGAAAAAGAACATACCATACTATAACTTGAAATTCCCTTTGACCAAAAAAATAACAAAGAAATGTCAAACACAGGACTATTGCTATATGCACGAGTCAGAAATTTTACCTTCTTATATAAGCAACATATTTCAATATTTCATGATTGCACAAAGGTCCATCAGTTTTAGTTATCATATTTGTTTAAATAGCCAAAAAATGAAGGTGGCCTACTACTAAATGAAATTGATCTACTGCACACTTATGTATGCACTGTTTACCCATCTTTCCCAACTTTCAAGGTCCAATGGTATTAATTATCGTAACTACATGAAAAAGGAATAAACTTCGAGTTATGACCATTGATAAAATTGACTAATAAAGTATGTTTATTTCAATTTGCAACCCAGTTGAAAGCACTATATACTCTTTCAGAACTAATGCCAGGACTACTGATAACACCCAAAAGTAAAAGTACTTTCTAAAATAGAAACCGCTAAAAATTTGAAGGACGACATAGGAAAATACAGAGAACATCAGGAATCCTTCAAATTCTAGTTTAGAATACTATGTCAATCTCACTATTCTTTTTCAGTAAGTGAAAAGGAGTTTTATTTTTCTATAAATTTACAGCATTGTACATAAAGGCCATCATGAATCTGGGAATCCTTTAGCCTAGTCCCGGGATTCCGAAACAAAGTTTCCTGTGCCAACCCTTGAACCAAATATTCAAGCAACCCAAGTTTATATATCTCTGTCATATCTATTACATACTGGGTTTATATATTGGAATACGGCTATCCTATCTAGATTGGACTTCTAAAAACTGGTTCTAAATACTGATATTTCTAGACTGACTACAGATAATAACCTATCACTATACATTAAACTAAAATGTTTATCTGTTGATATGCAGGGGTCTCTGTTTCTCTTGGATAGCTGGTGAACCCTTTGCTGCTCTAGGAGAGTCATAGCTCTTGCAAGTGGCATTAGGCAGGATGTGAAATATCCCTGATCCGGCTGATCAAGATATTTGCCACGATCTTCCTATTCTAACATGCAGATCTGATACACTGGGGGTTTTTGGATGCGTTTTAGGGTTTGATGTAGACGATCTCTTGTTTAAAGTGTTTGCATGTCAGTT
>SNQJ01S0004150.1:10408-22344 GCA_010110895.2 Picea sitchensis | reverse complement strand
AATCTTGGTTAGTACTTCATAAATCAATGACTATCTGATATTCAATATAAGCAGTTTAAAAAGTAATATTGACGAAGTCAATGTTTGCAAAATGGCAATGATAAATATGTCACTTGTCAATAAATACAAGAATGATATGGCATCCAATATAATTAATCAATACTTAGTCTAATAAATGCCCTCAACTACCATTCAATTGCTTATAAAGTGGAACGTTGCATGAAATAACCAAGGGTGACCTCAGCAACTTAGGGTTAGTAGGTTAGGGTTAGTGTAGTTAGGGTTTCAATTCAAAAGAGTTTGAGAGTGTTTGGATTAAGGTCTTACTTCAACGTTGAGGCTGGAGATCAGTGCCTTAGGGTTAAATGGAATCAGAAAGTGAAGGACGCATAGGTTGAAGGAGGCAAGATTTTAAAAGGAATGGAGGGAAAAGTTTCAAGGTGCTGCTAAAGCAGGGCCTCAAAGACAAAACCCTAGGGGAGAGAGGCTCACTCCAGTGTTGCAAAAGCAAGGCCTCGTGCTCTCTCCTCCTTCCCGGCAAACGGCTAGCTCAAATGAAGCACAAAAACAAGACGAGAGAGCTTGAAGAGGGAGAGTGTTGTTGCGGCAAGGCTCTTTCTTCAAACCCTAAGGGAAAAACGGCCCTAGGTGTAGATAACCTAGGCCTAGGACGTCTCCCTCTCTTGGATTTCTAAAGGTACGGTTGGCACAGGGGAAAGAGAAGCAAGGAGTGTAGCTATGGCTAGGCTCTCTTCTTCTCTTTCAATGGCTAAAGGTTTCTCTATCAGGGGACATGAGACAACGACCTACTTGTGTGTTTGTCCCCTAGGGTTTTGATTCAGCAATATTTATAAGCAATATGCAAGAAATTTAAACTACAACCATTCAATAAGAAGTTTTGCAGAAAAAACACTTACAATTCATGAAGAAATAACCATGCAAACCCTAGTTGTAACACCTTCCTTCAAGAGAAACACCATAAATGCCAAAAATCTCTTCCTTCAACAAGTGCACATCACTTAGTTCAGCCAAAAACCCCAATAGGGCGCTAAAAATCAGACCTCACTAGGAGTGAGTGATAATTCATGATAAAAATGAGAGTTAAAACCCTCAATATATACTTATTACTGTATCAATGACCTAATTTTACCTTTTAAGTCATAAAAAGGACGACAAGGCCATAATGTCAAAATCATACTGTTTTTACATTAAATGCGAAGTAAAAGCCCTAAACAAGTAAAAATGAGAGTAAAAGCCCCTTCAAGGGAGGCGCTGGCCCTTTCTAGGGAAAATGAGACACCAAGGAGCAAAACGTTAGCCCCCCAGGGGCCTCTCCAACATGCCACACGTGCCACTGCTGCCCAGTCTGCCTCCAAAAGCATCCATGAAGTTAGATGATGTCATGGTGAAGCTGGAGACGTCCCAAGCCTTCCAAGGCTGGCGTTCCACTAAAAAGGGGTCATTCCCCCCAGGTCTAGTCCTGTCAAAGTGCCTCTGATGGAACGTCCTCTTCCTCTTCGGTGCAAAAGCCCTGATCCATCTCCATCCTGTCTCTACCCCATGATGGGGTCTCATCATCCATCTGGTGGGCTCTTCAGCCCCATGGAGGTCCGAACTGGTCATCTCCCCATGTGTACCAGTCCAAATGGTACCTGTTCGTCGGGCATGGTCCTGCACATCAAAAGCTACACCCTCCATGGGCTCATCAGTCACTGGGATCATAGCAATGTTAATCACATCTCATCATCAATATTATTAAACATATGCACAAAAAACCCGAATACATCAGTCAATAGCTCAAAGACATTACAAAAACCTACAATACAAGATTGGAGAAAAAGACAAGACGTTCTATTGGGCTAGTATCCACAAGAAAAGGAAATTTTCCAGGAAGATTTCATCCAAGCCATGTAAGTGAGGTGATGTGGCTAGGGGATGTCCGGACATGTGGGTGCAGTGAGGGCCAAGGATGCATAATGTCATCTGTGGGTGCCTTTGTAGAAGGCGAGCTGTACCTGTCATGGATGCATTTTTTTCCAAGCCCGTTCTTGCCTTTATTCTTTTTCTTGCGTTATACTTTTATTTGTTTTTTCTTCGTCTTTTTCTTTTTATTCAAGGGCTAACTAGAGGACACTTCCTTGGCATGGTGACCAGAGCTAACAATGTTACCCACAAGTACTTTCACAGAGATGAGAAGGCTGGCTCGTGATGAGACCCCCTTTCCCTTGGCCATGCAACCAAAGGTCACTACCCTCGCGTGGTAACTAGATGGTGACAATGTCATACTGTTAGGTACCCATGAACCTAATAGGCTGGCTCGTGATGAGACCCCTTATACTTTGACTAGATCTTGTTTGTTATTTTCCGGGTCCCTCTTGTTTCTTGCTGAGAGGCCTTTTATTGCCTTCTCGGGGATCCCTGGGCAAAGCATCTCGAGGTTTCATATTTAGGCTTTTGTCTTTTACCAGCTGCTTTTACCTTCTGGGCCTTTAGCCCCTTCTTCCGACGAGATAAGGTGCAATCCTACAAATAGGTCAACCCAATGCCCGGACAAGGGGAATGGGATAAATGAGCAGGAGATAAGATGAAACAATGATGTTATGATGGGAGCAGACGATGGCTTTTCAGAAATTTCCCAGTGGCAAACCAAGACCTATGGGCACAGGCTTGCTAGGGCACCCTGTCAATCTCCCCAAGCATGGTCAAGTGAGCTAATGTAAGATCCAAGCAGTTGTTAGAGATAAAAGGAATCAGATGCATATATTTAAAGGTTTCAATGATCAAAAGTGACACATACAATGATACCTGGACCAATTACCTCATGGAGCAAGAACCTCTTCTGATACAAGACCAAGCCAATGGTGATGGATGTTGTTGTTGCTGACAAGACAAATCTGATGGAAGAAGAAAAGGATGGGCCCTCCAGGGCCATGCTCAGGTCAATCCTTCTCTCGGTACTCCATGTCTAGGACCTGTGGGCCTCTAGACATGATCTCCTAGTTATCCCATAAAATCAGTGATAACAGTCTTCAACCATAGCAGTTTCCCATTCTTCTTTCCCACTAGGATCTTCATATGATTGAGGATCACATATATCCATCACCCTAGCCATGAGTGCAAAACCTGCTTCTTGTTCTTGGCTTTAGTTCCTCCTGGGATCATTCACATTACCTGCATTTGTACTAGCAACCTGAATGTTTTTTGTAGCCCCACATGGGATGATGAGTCTTCCTCGTAGAGCAAGTCCATGCTACACTCTTATCATGGATATGATCAACGACATCATCAAAAATCTCAACCTAAGTAGGTTATGTAGTATCTAACTCCTCAAAACTTGAACTAGATGGAAGATCAAGTGGAATAATACAAGAAAGATGACTAGAAACTGAAACCTTCATCTCTTTGAATGATTATCTCTTGCATACTCGGATCATACAACCAATAAGCCTTGGACTCTTTAGACTAGCCCATCACGATTCATACACCTCTCATGGGATCCAGCTTCTTCTGCTTCTCATATGGAATATGAGCCCAAGGTATGCATCTAAAGGTCCTGAAATGCCCAATTGTGGGATTTCCCCTAGTCCATCTCTAAAAGGGTGTCATGTTCCTCAATGCTTTGGTGGGAACCCTATTTATAGTGTAGTATGCAGAGTTACAATATTTGCCAATATTAGTCCCATACCTAGATCCAAATCATGTAGGAACTGGGGAATTGGCAATCCAGATCTGATTCTTCCAAATTTGGCAGGATCTGTTGAAGGGCGTGTTTCATCTCATTTAGGATTCAGATCCAAATTGCAAAATTTGTTGAGATGTTAAGGGAATCGATTCCCAGGAGACATAGAAGCCACTGGCCTCTCATACTTTAATTTTAGTGGTGACTTGGTAAAGCTACTTTGAAGAAGCAGAGGAAGTACCAAAAGTGACCTACCCAAAAATTCAAGCCCAATATATTCACTCCAGGGATGAAAAAGTAGGTAATAAAGCCTTGAATGAGAACTCTGTTGCATATAGCTCTAGTTATCTTTTAATTGTTCCTACTAGGGAGTAAGATTTATTGTTGATATTCTTGGTTGAATAGCTATGAGGTCCCATACATCTATAAGTAAGTTGTAGCATCAAGGTGTAAAAGTTGTTTTTGTTCAACTAGAAATGAGAGTAATGGTAGGGACTTGGGAGTGATACAATGAATCTATTAGCCCTTGGCTTATCCTTACCTGTCAAATGGCATTTGCGAATGAATAATTCCCTTATAAGATTAGGCACCGGGTTCGTCTACTTTTCACCATCAAGTTCGAAACTCCTCGAATTTGAAGGGATGGCGAACACATTTGTTCAAATTCTCCCTCCAAATTCAGCTGAGCAGTAAGCATGTTATTTCTAGTTGATATCGCACTTAAATTTACCTATAAATTCATTTTTTTAACATAAATTTGCTAAAATTGTGTGTATCTCAAAATCAACAATGTTCTTTACCGAATCCGAATCAAAATATTGTGGGTCGAGTGCAAGGAATGTACTATTTACAACCAAAACTGGTCATGGGGTACATCGTGTCTGTTGTTACTTTCACGGACTCCAATTTTGTATGGAGTGTGCAGTGATGTCTGAATGGGCATAACACGCAGCGCATGCTATTCCCTGGTAAAGCTATCAGAATGGAGGAGCTACACAATTTCCGGGAGATTTGTGACCTAGGGTATATATATAAATTACATCATACTGGTTAAAAAATCATATATATTTATGTATCATATATGTTATAAATTAATTTAAACACATTGTGATGTCCCGTTCCCAAGATTAGGCCAGCAGGGAGTGACTTAGTAGTCTATAGGTTCCCGTAGACTATAGTCAGGCATAAACAGGGAACCAGATGGAGAAATAAGGAGGAATTAAGGCTAAACGATAAATTAAGCCTAAATACTTAGGAAAAATCACTTAAGCCTAAGTCAACGAAGAATTAGAACAAAAAGGTGATAAGGGGGCGACTTAATTGACAAATAATTCACTTAGGAGGAAGGGCGCCTAGGTTAAGTGATGTCAACGAAGAATTAGGTCGGTAAGGATATATAGAGAGGAATTTGACCTAATTCCTCATTATGCATGATTATGATTTGATGTTGAGAGCTTCCAGAGGAGGAAGAGAACCGACCTTGTTGTTTTGTGGATTTCTGGAGGAAACCACCACCCGTGATCGATTTTGGTGTTGAGAGACACACCCTAGCCTATCGGAGATACCATCCAGGTATTTCATCGTACATTTCAGGAGCATTCAGTGAGGAGGACGCAGCTTAGCCAAGGAGGGCGCAAGCTATTGGAGAGATTCACAGATCTGCAGTAGACTGTGGTCCCGATTGCAGATCCATTCCGACCCAGTGGAGAGCTAGCCAGGGCGTAGCTAAGGAGGGCTAGCTATTGAGATTCACGTATCCGCAAGTAGGATCCGCGGGTCCCGATTGCGGACCATTATTCCACCCAATGAGAGCGAAACGCCGCATGCGCTTCCATTGAGCTGGCTTTTCCATTCGACGCATGGAATTGCAGCTTAATCTGCGTCGCTTAGGGCGATGCGTCTTGATGTGTATTCGGTTTCGTAAATTTCATCAAATCCGCCAAATCCTTCAACCCACCACCTGTTCGTCCTTTCAGAGCTACATAGCTGCAATTCTTCATTTGCGAAGTCCATTAAATGCGACATTCAGCGTCTGCGATGGGCTAAACTTCCTGGTCCGGTCTAGTGCCGAAATCGCCCGGTTCCACATTCTTCAGCGTTACCTTGTAAGTACATTGACGGGATGCTTTTGAGGACATTCGACGGAAGCTCAGAGATCGGTCGCTCGATACAGTCACCGCGGCAATATCCAGATCGCTTCATTTTGGTTTGTCATTCTACTGCGGTACGCAGCATTCGGTCATTTTGCGACATCATCACGGTATTTCTTTTGCATTGATGACTCCACATCCATATCCGATCGACGCTTAGTTTATATATTTCAGTAGGCTATCAGGCTCCCACTAAGCGCACCTACAATATTGAGTTGTCAGCACCTTATATGCTGTATTATGATTGTAAGACCTTTGTTATGCTGCTACGTACTGGCTAACCTACATGCAAACGTATAACTCCATTCTGACATGCAAACACTATAAACAAAGATCATCTACATCAAACCCTAAAACGCATCCAGAAACCCCCAGTGTATCAGATCTGCATGTTAGAGCAGTAAGATCGTAGCAAATATCTTGATCAGCCGGATCAGGGATATTTCACACACACACACACATATATATATAGAGAGAGAGAGAGAGTTGAATTTAATGACGAATTTTATCGAATATTTTTGGCTAAGTGAATTTTTAGTGAATTTCATTATTGTCAAATTCGAACACAAACATGAACCAGATGACTATGCTTATAAGTGAGTCCACACAATGTGACAATAAGCCAAGGCTAAATGGTTCAATCACGTGTCCAAGACACTTTTTCAATATTGTTGTAAAAGATCTCAAATCGACCAAAACAAACTAGAAGATGATGATTGTGTTCAAATAGATCTTGCTGTATAGGAAGGACATATCTTGTAGTTGTTTGCTTTGATTCTCCAGCCATCTTTTCATATTGTTCTCTCTTTCTTTGCTACTCTCAACAAGCTTTTTACTTTCTCTCTTTTTTTTAGAATCATAATTTTGGCCAAGCAATTAAGACATGAGAATCATGATTGTCTAATTGCTCATCCATCCTTGCTCAGTGCCACTCCTGGATTGTTCTACTTCCTCTTGTCAAAGGTTGAACATGAGCATAAGGATGATGTTTCTTTGCATACTGTTGCTGATTGTAGTACATGTTTCCATTTTGGGGAATTCTCTATATTGTATCATTTTGAACTACTGATAGCTTTTATTTGAATCAACAGTGTTCAAACATGCAAGCAATATACTCCCTGAGAATTATTAGGGGCCTTTCTTCATCTCTCTTCCTAAAATGTTTGTCTAGTTCATACCTGATTGCTAAGTACCGCTTCTTGATGGTTCTTTTTCGTTTTGTAAAATGGGGAACATGAGCATACATATGATGTTTGTTTGGTTATTTTTGGTGATTGCAACCCACGTTTTCCATCTTCTGCAGTTTGCTATAATTGCATCCTTTCAGACATTTATTTGAATCAGCATTATGGAAACATGCAAGCAGTTTAAACTTTAAACTTTACACCTTGATAAGTATTGGGGCCTTCTCCTTCTCTCTCCCTAATATGCTCGTCAAAGCTTCGAGTTTTACTTGCATTTTCATCATTAGTTGTCTTAGAATACTTGGTAGTTGTGCAGATTTTGATCTATGGTTCAAATGCAGTATTGGATTCTGGCTGGTTAATTATTTATGTTTTTGTTTATCCCTAATAGCAAAAAACAAAATCTATGGTGTCCATGCTTTGAACGAATGTCTAGTCACCTACCAGTAAATATTTAAAGATGCTACCTGCTCGCAATTGCAGTGATTAGATCTTCAGCAAACTTGGTGGTTTTGTCTCATTACACAATTGGCAATATGCGCATTAAAGCTAATAGTTGATATGCTTTAAGTCAGATTTGATTTCTTTTATTTTCAATATAAAATTTAAATTTTAAATATATATTTATCAAAAAACATTATAGTTAGGGTTCCAATTCCTCAATTCCTAATTTCCGAATGTATGCTGCACCCGCACCAGATATTTCTGTTGATTCCAATCGCACCTATGGTTCGTGTAACTTTGGTAATTCGAGCAACGCACGGCTTCTTCTCAAAACTTGTTTGGCGACCCCTTCCCCTAAAGCATGCATATAGCCATCTCAATCTATGTTTTGTTCTTACACTCAGCAACACCATTCTGTTGAGTGTACAACACAATCTGCTGCCATTTTGAGACAAGTATCCTTCAAATGCATTACTCAGATATTCACCTACTCCATCAAACCTCAAACACTTCACGGGTTAGCCGCATTTATTTTCAGCTAATGCCCTAAACTAAAAAAAATCTGAAGCACAATATTCTTATTCTTCAAAAAATACACCCCTGTATGCCTGGAAAATTAATAATGGAAGTTAGAATATACCTTGCACCTACTAAAGAAGAATGATTCATTGTGCAAAGATCAGTATGCACAAACTCTAGATGTGAGTTTTCCCTCGATGCCTTGTCTTTCTCAAACTTTTCCCAGTGATCCTTCCCGTGAACACACCCCCCATACAGACCCACATGAGAAGTCACTCTTGATAGGCTATGGACCATGTTCAACCGAATCATTAACTCCATACTCTTAAAAGCCATAAAACTTATAAACAATTTCTCCTTTGGGTCAAGAGTACCCATAACGACAATAACAATGCTGTTCATATCCTTCACCACAAACTTGTCAAGCCAAAACTCAACTTTCTTGCTAATTTGTGTAATTTGAGGTACAAATATTAGGTTAACACTATGTTGTGGTATGCAATAGACATCATTAATTACTCCATTCTCACACTCAACAATACCACTACCAACAATAACAAGTGCATAATCATCCACAGCAAATATCTTTTCTTCCTTGGCTTTATTCAATAAATTAAATAGAGAAGCATCCTTAGTCATGTGACGTGAACAACCAGAATCCATCATCCATTCTTGGACATTTAATGCTTGGGAAGTGTTAACAAAAAAGGCATGAGTACCATTGCCATGCCCTTCTTCATAATGTACCGAGGGCCTTTAAGCTCTTTAATCTCCTTAATATGTGTTCTCTTCTTGTGGTAGTTCCTCTCCATGTGTGTTGGTTTCCCACAATAGTAACAACCTTTCTTCCCTTCGACTTTTCTTTGTCAGTTGTCATGGCCACAATCTTTACAATCTTCATGATCCCTACCACGTTTACCTCCTTGGCTTCGTTCTTTGAAATTATGCTTTCCCTTGCCTTTCATTAAGTGACCCTGTTGTTTGTTGCCAAGCTTTCCTTCTATGACAAGCTTATGTTGTGCTTCAATCAACAACGAACAAAAAGAATAAAAGGTGAAGACCTTACCATCTTCTTTCCTTTCAACCCCAAGTCCTTTGAATGTGAATTCAACGACATCATAGGGTGTTCTCAAACTCACAAGAATCAACTCCATCAACTGTCTTTCCTTCCTTTGGAAGTCTTTGCCACATTCTCCTAGCTTTAGCTGCAACCTTTTTCCATAGGCTAGGTAATTTTCAATCTTGTCAAATGAAAGTGGGTTAAGAGGTGTGAGTTTTTTCTCAGGCAATACAACTTAGTTCTCATTGATCCTATCAAATAGATTCTTCATTTGTTTCCATACTTCATTCGGAGAATCTACCCCAACAGTATGAACATGAAGCTCCCCTTGAGATGTAGATGTTCGTCAAATCCATATCCTAATCCTTCTTACCCTCGAATTTGAACTTTTCATGCTCATCACTAGATTTCAAGTACAACCACCTTAGTATATTGCCAAAACCTTTACTCAACCAAATCTCCATATCCTGAGCCCACATGCCATAATTGTGCCCATTGAGCCTTATTGGCTCCTATTTTGAACCCATACTTGATGCCAAAAAAAAGATTAGAAATTTGGGTTTACCAATTCTTGATAGTAGATACTACTGTCATTAAACTGTGGATCCTGAAAAACTAGACGAAACAGGCAAAAAAAGACAACAAAAATGAATTACGTATGCAAAAGTTATGCCCTCCAAAAGATTTAGGGCAGAAAAATCGATTTAACTTTGACTGTGACATTTCCACAAGTATTCAATCATACTTGTGAATTATAACATCCCTTCCTTGCCCCCAAGTCAAGCTGAAGGGGAGAGGTTAGTGTATAATCCCAACTTGGTGGTCAAGTCATCAATATGTTATCATTGATATATTAATATGTTATAAATAATTAATATTCACTTCCCATAGTTGTGACTATTATAAAGAGGCACATGCATATTATTTAAATTTTATATGCTTCGTTAGTTGTATTTCATTGAAAAATTATTTACATTGATTATAATTGAATATCGTTTGATAAACTCGTGTCTTATTGTGCTGGATGGATCCCAATTTCAATCCTAGAGTTCCAAACCCATTTCTAAAAATCCCAAGAGGATGAATGTGTAAACATATTGATGGGATGAAGTGAAAAATACTCAATCCTTGAAAGTGCATTGAAAAGCATGATTCAATTGAAATATAAATTATACACACATGATAATGCGTGCAAAAGGGCCTTCTTTTGAAAACTTGCAAGATTATTTATCCTGTCTACTTCTGCACCATCCTTGCCCTGACCTGCAAAGGAATTCAGACAGAAGGTTCCAGAAAACAATGATTAAATTGCTAGGTATTGTAAATCAGTGAATAAGCGTTAGAATATTCCTTTTCAAATTGAAAATTGCAGCCAAACACAGAAAAGAAAATAACAAAATGTTTGTACGTGGATTCAGTAACGGTATTAACTGGTAGATAATATATAGAAACACCATTGAACTTCCAATAAATCAAAAGAAATTATGCAATAAATATTGCCAGCAGAAAATTCAACCGAAAATAAAACAATAATGAGAGGACCAAACCCTTTGATTTTTAAATAAAGACATCCTAACCACCTTAAACTGTATCCACCTATGAAAAAATAAACATGCAATCAAAAGATAAATGTGTGTATCACCTGACGAATATGAAGGGAGTAAATGATCCAAACGCTGGAAAGTTGTTCCTGACCCAGAACAAGATGGATCTAAAAGAATACCCCGGACCTGCAGTATGACTATTAATTAGAGGAGCAAACTTGCAGAATTTTAATGTACAAGAACAGGAACATCATACAAGACCAATGATGGTTTCTATCATAAAGATTGCTAACAATAAAAGAATGTGAGGAAGGTGTAACGTTCTAGGTTAGAAAGTTCATTTTCTTTGAAAGGAAGCTTGCATTAATAAAAGTTATCCACATTTATCTCATAAAAATTGTATACATAATTCCCTTCACAAAATCAATGTCAAATTGTGCCTTTTTGGAAGAACTTTGATACTATGACAAGTGACATATTTTGCAACACTACAATTTAGCGTGACTGTTTATAGAATTAAAAATCAAAATTACCTTTGAATACTTTAATGCATTTGGCCTCAGCTTCAAAAAATCCATATGATGAATCTCCACATCTTTATAAGCAACTTAAGGGAACCAAGCAAAAAGCTAGCCATAGCTCTGGAATTCAAGTTTTACAAATTTATAGAAAATAAATACATTCTAGCTTCTGTTTTTTTATCAAAATTTTGTGTCTAAATATTTACATCAAATACTTCAAAAGAAAACTACCATTTCCTGTTTTTGAAGATCACATGGAGAGACATTGTCCATACATTTATATATGGCTTTAGGAAAAATGACCTAAACTATGCTCTGAAAACAATATGAACGCAATACAAGCAATGCAAGAAGATACTCACACACAAGAAATAATAAGGAAGCAAGAAATGATTGTCAGAACTGTACACATTCTGTGCAAAGCGTGCTCAATGCGAAAGTTGCATGGGAATAAGGGACAGGGGCAGAGGTGGAACCAAAGGCAGGGATCACTTGTATTACTATATAATATGTTGAGAGTACAAAATTCTGGAGAAAGTGATCAAAGTTGGACAAGTCTCCAATAAAATACAATAAAGTGGGTGAGTGGTCAATCTAAACTAGGCAATGTTTTAAAAACTGAAACCGGTACCGGAACCGGTTGAGGGTCCAACCTGAACCGGAACCGGAACCGGTAATAAACCGGTCGAACCGTTTTTTTAAAAAATACATAAAATATTTAAATTTTAAAGAAAAAATATATTTTTAAGATTTTAAATCATGTTTCCAAAGCATTAGAGACAATTAGAGACAAAATATCCAAAGTATGCTCATGAATATATCAAAATGGCACCAA
>SNQJ01S0004150.1:0-10398 GCA_010110895.2 Picea sitchensis | reverse complement strand
CAACCTACGAATGCCACCCCTGGCCCCCCCATCGAATGCATTTTTGACAATACTTGCAATACATACTACCTTCAATCACATCGGCATGAACCCATGCGGCATCTTTAGTTTTTGGGGCCATTGTAAATTTGTAAATGCAAACTAAAAGGCTAAATCAAACTTCAAAGGTGGAATTTGCACAATGCAAGCAATCTGAAAATGCAAAGAAGGAACCTTGTCTTAGATTCTTACAAGTTTCAAACATTCAACAATCAAGATTCATCATTCAACTCTCAAGATGGAAAACAAATGAGTGGAAATTGTTCAACATACCTCTAGAGTCTCCTCCAAACTCCTCCAAACTTGAAGATGAACTATAGCCTCTTAGTTGAGATGCCAAATCCACCACAAACAACACAAAACACTTGCCTAATAAGTTCCTCAAGGCTGCTCCTCAAGAATCAATGTTGCTCCAAAACCCAAAAGCTCCAAAATGCTTCCAAATGCTCCCAAATGATGAATGAGAGAGGTGTGAGGCTCTTAGAGGGGGTTGTTGTGCCTTTATAACATTCTGTTAGGGTTTAGGAGGGTAAAGGGTTTAAAAAAACCAACAAAAAAAAAAGATTTTGGCATCCGCAGGCGTCCTTGAGAAAAACAGAACCGAACCGACCAGTTCGGTTTTTCTACCGGTTCGCCTTCTAACCGGTCAAACCGGCCGGTTTCAGTTTCGGTTTGGCGGTTTTTAAAACACTGAAACTAGGTCAACCCAAAAAGATAAGGATAAAGTACAAAGTGTACTGAAGTACAAATATAATACATGCTCAATGTCCACACATGTTCACTAGACTAAGTTTCAACCATTCCTCCCTATTGAGAGGAAATTGTCCCTCTTTTTTGTTGAAGATGGGGATAGTGGGAAAAGTGCTTTTGAGGACCACCAAGTAAGTGGTGATCTGACGATGCCTAGTGTGTATGGTGTGGACATCAATATGCATACCTTTAGGAAGGGGAGCCTAAAAATATGGAATTGTAGCCTCTAAATGTGTGATTGGAACAAGTTCCTTCAAGTAAGGTTGCTCACACAAATTTAACTGTCTTACATTCACCAAATCATTGATTCCAAGCTGAGGTGGAAAGTCCAACATGGAGGAATTAGGACCCATTTGTTGTATGATAGTGTAAGGACCATACAGAATGAGCTTGAGATAGTGATGTTGCTGATTTTTGAAGTAGTACTTTTCCAAATGTAGCCAAACTTGGTCATCAAAATGAAAATGTGGAGTAACTTGATGTTGATCATGAAGTACCTTGTTGTGGATCTTGGCCAAGTTTTGCACAAGAGAAGAAGCTTTGTCTTGCTCCTTCTACTAGTGGGATGTGGATGGAGTTGGGAGAGCAACTAGAATCCGATAACGAGCCAAAGGCTAAAGCCAAAATAAAAATCAAAGGGAGTGTGCCATGTTGAGAGTTGCCTTGAAAAATATGCAACTACTAATCCCAATGTTTATTGTTGTGCAAAGAGCATGAACCAATGTTCAATTTACTACCTCGATTAAGCTATATGTTTGTGAATGGAAAGCGGTAGAGAACCAAAGATGAAAACCTAAGAGCTTCCATAAGGATTTCCAAAAGTATGAGAAATTTGGCGTCATGATCAGAAATGCTTCTCAATAGTAATCCAAAATGCTCCAAGATGCCTCCATAATAGTTTTGGTGCATGGTTTAAAAACTACCATTTTGGAAAATTTGTGTAATACCATAAAGATGCAACCATGCCTCTGTCGAGTGGTTGGTAAACCGCTAATTAAATCCAGAGAAATGGATTCCCAAGGTCTTAAGGCAATCACAAAGGTTGGTACTATTGATGATTCCAACTTCGTGAGACATTCTCCAGATCGTACTCCTCGATGGACTGAGTTGGGTTGACCTGTGATGATACTCCTCAATGGACTAAGTTAAGTATGACACTTATCGATGGACTGGTGCCCAGCAACCCTTGGGTTGTAGCCCAAGAGGTTGGGATATTGTACTGGGTTGGTGCCCAGCGACCCTTGGGTTGTAGGCTTGTAACCCAAGTGGTTGGGACATTGTACTGGGTTCGTGCCCAACAACCCTTGTGTTGTAACCCAAGTGGTTGGGATATTATGGGTTGTAGCCCATCGTCCCTTATGGTTGTAACCCTTGTGAACATATCTTGTGGTTGTAGCCCTTGACGATGATGGAACACACCTTGTGGTTGTAGCCCTAGTTTATTCTAGTGAGTTGTAGCCCCTAAACGAGCTGAGAAGGTCCACATTGGTTGTAGCCATGTGTGACGTGATGGAGAAGACTTTCACTGTGATGTCAAGAGAAGGAAGAAGGCCCATGCCTTGCGCAGAAGACTTAAAGGTTCAATTCGGCCCTGTTGAGAGGCACCACTCGGACATGACAGTTCACACGTTGGACTTGTATATATAGGAGAGCTATCTCCCAGTTGTAGACATCACTTGATATCTTTCTCTCTTGTGTATTTTCTCTATATTGGACTACTGCGCTATCTTTGGAGTTGTAGCGCTACTCTTCTTCTGCTCTTGTATCTTCTCTTGGACAAGTATTCTAGTGAAAGGTTGTTTGGGTTTCTTCCCTTGTGCATAAGGGTTTCCCAAGATAAATTATTTTGTATCTTGTGTATGGTTTTCTTCTTGTGATCTTGGATATTTACTACAGTAATTTATGCTTCAGTTATGCTTCTGCTAATTGAAATAAAAGGAAAGTTAATGAAATCTAAACAAGCATAAAATTCAACATGGTATCAAAGCAGTGTTCTTGAAAGAAGCCATTTTCACAGTGCGATAGCCCTCTTCTGTAGTCCGCTAGGGTTTGGCAGCGGCTCTGGTCTTCCTGGAGTTTGACTGCAGTTGTACATTTCCCTATCAAGCTCGTTGAGCACAAATCCCTAGATCATTGGGACAAATTCCACCACAGATCAATGCGGCCTACCCTAGCGCATCCCTTGAAACTCTCAGATTGCAAATTGGAAAAGTTTTAACTTTGGGGATTTTTTCGGTCCTAGGGTTTCTGTAGACATGGTGACAAGTGTTCTGGTGGAAGATAGGCTTGATGGAGCCTCTAACTTCAACTCTTGGAAGTCTAGGCTACTCATCACTCTAGAAGAGAGTGATCTGATGAAGTTTGTGGAAGAGGTTGTGCCAGAACCAGTGATGCTTCAGAGAAGTCTCACTGGAAGAAGCATGATGCAAAAGCTAGAAAGATCATTATCTACTCTCTGAGAGACCACTTGATTTCGCACATCTCCAAACTAATTACAGTTAAAGAGATGTTTGACGCCTTGAAGAAGTTGTTTGAGAGCAACAACACCAACAAAGCCATTGCCTTGAAACACCAGCTTCAGAACGTCAAGATGACTAAGGTAGATACAGTTGCCACCTTCTTCACGAAGATATTTGAGATCAGAGATCAATTGGGCGCCATTGGAGAGATCATCTCAGATAGAGAACTTGTCATGTTGATTCTTAATGGTCTTCCAAGCCATTGGGAGCCATTCATTTGGAGTATTAGTGGGCGATCCAAGTTGCCTAAGTTTGATTGGTTATGGGTAGATTGTACTCAAGAGGAGACCATACTTGCAGCTAGAGGTGCACAAGGTTCCCATCATGATCAAAGTCATGCCCTTGCCTCTCATGCAAGGAAAGGCAAAGGAAGAGGAAGAGGTTCCGACAAACCACTCAAAGGAGGAAAATCCAGACCATCTCTTGAGCATAAAAAGAAGGATCTTTCAAACATTCAGTGCTTCAAATGTGAGAAGTTTGGCTGCTATGACAGACATTGCCCTTTGTGGAATAATAGAAAGAAGCATGCCTCCACCGTTGATGTTGACCGAGAGCCACCCCAGAAGAAGTCAAGGAAAGCAAGCAAGGACGTTGAGTAGTTCTTCTTCATTTCAGCCCTCTCAGGTACGGTTCCTACTAGTACTGATATCAGGTTGATTGATAGTCGTGCTTCCAGACATATGACTGGATATAGAGAGCACCTTACAGATCTAGTAGCGAAAGACTCTCGACTGCATGTTGTACTTGGTGATGATGCCAGATATACTGTGAAGGGATCTGGGTCCACTTCCTTCCAATTAGACTCTGGTACCCCGCTTCATTTGAGTGATATATTGTTTGTATCGGGGATGAGAAGGAACCTTGTCTTTGTTTCAGCCTTGGAGAACAAAGGCTACACGGTTTCCTTCTCTGATGGAAAGGTTCTTGCATAGCACAGGAACTCTAGTATGGAATCATCCCGTGTGATTGGTGTTCAAGAAGATAGTTTGTACAGATTGACAGTCCGACTAGTTCAGGCCCTGATGCATGATTATATCAGTCTGAGTGAGTTATGGCATAGGAGACTTGCTCATTTGCATTATAGAGCTCTTCCTGCTCTGGGGAAGATGGTGACGGGTCTTCCACAACTTCGTGTTGAGCATGATGGCATTTGCAAAGGTTGTGCTCTTGGCAAGAATGCCAAGGGGTCTTTTCCGAGCAGTGACAGCAGATCCAAGGGGATCTTGGACCTGGTGCATTCAGATTTGTGTGAGCCTATGACAGTTGCTTCTTTGAGTGGATACTTATAGTATGTGATCTTCGTTGATGACTACTCCCGAAAGGCTTGGATTTACCTTTTGAAGTCCAAGGAATCTGAAGAAGTCCTTGGAAGGTTTCAGGAGTACAGAGCACAGGTAGAGAACCTGACCGGAAAGAAGATCAAGATATTGAGATCAGATAATGGAGGAGAGTACACCTCCAAGGGTTTCTGTGATTTCTGCATTGAGGCAAGGATCAAGAGGGAGTACATTGTTCCTTACAACGCCCAACAAAATGGGGTTGGAGAGAGAAAGAACAGGTCTATTGTTGAGGCAACTAAGGCGATGATTCATGATCATAGTTTTCCTATGTTTTTGTGGGCAGAGGCATCCATGACCGTTGTGTATGTTCAAAACAGGAGCCCTCATAAGATTTTGAAGAATATGACTCCCGAGGAGGGTTTCACCGGAGTGAATCCTGAGGTTGGACACTTCAGGATATTTGGGTGTCATGTTTACATTCACGTACCCAAGGAGAAAAGGACGAAGTTAGACCCTTCAGGCAGAGGGTACATTTCTTGAGTACAGTGAGTCCTCGAAGGCATATCAGATCTACATCCCAGGTCAGAGACAAATTGAGGTGAGCATGGATGTTTCCTTTGAGGAGGTGGTAGGCTTCAGGAGATCTAGAGGATCTCAAATGAAGATTGATAGTGAGAGGCAGGAGGAAATGGTATCTTCTCCCCCTCACCCTTCAGTAGTTCAGAGGGAGCCAGTTGAGCCCATGGAGACAGTTGAGCCTGTTGATCCAATTGATCCTGCAGATCCTGTTGATGTTCCTAGACATATTGCAGTAGGCCGAAAAAGACCTGCATGGGCTCATCAGACTTTGCAGGAGGCACAGGGACATGCAGCTCCCTGTGGTACTTTCAGAGAGAGCAAGAGACCTCAGAGATTCTTGAGCTATGTTGCAGTGATGAGCCACATCATTGATTTTGAGCCTTCCTGCTATGAGGAGGCATCTATTCAGCAGGTCTGGAGAGATGCCATGATGGAGGAGTATGGACTTAATTCCACTTCTTCTATTATTTGTACAGTGAGATGTATGGACTTAATTCCACTTCTTCTACTATTTGACTTATGCTTTTTGCAAGACTCCTTATTAAATAGGTCACTCTTAAAATATTGATGTCATTATGTGTTGTCCACCAAGTCAAGGAAGACAACAATCAGAAACTCCCTCCCTTTGATATACAATAGATCAGTAATTGATATGCATATGTGATTGAAGAACCCAAGTGTTTACCTCCATCATTGAAGAACCCACTCTCATCTCTCAAAGGTGCTCCATCTCATTTTCCATTTGACATTTCCATGACATAGTGGAGTGTGATATCACTCTTGAATTGTTATATTCGATTTCAGGCATGCCATATCATCCTTTTAGACATGCAGAATATGATGGCTACTTTAACACCTATAGGCTACACAAGGATGGTAAGACATATGAACTCACTTCAACTTCTTCTTCTATTGTCTCACCTATACTTTTTGGAAGACTCACTGTTAAATGGGTCTCCATTAACAAATCCATGTCATTGTGTTGTCCACCAAGTCAAGGAAGACATTTGTATCTATATTAATGTACATATGCATGTTTTCATAATATCATATATTCTACAGCGAATTTGTCTTTCTACATGTTTTTTTTAATATAAACTATATATATATATATATATATATATATATATATATATATAGATCGATAGATAGATAGATAGATAGATAGATTGATAGATATGCTCTCGGGATGCTCCGCTCCTAAGGATTTTTGGAAAATGACGCTCCCACTCCGTGCAACATTGAGTGAGAGGCCCCAAGTTTTGTTCATTGTTATTGGGTTGTCCCTTAGAAGTGGTAAGGGGTTGAGGAGGAAACATGCTTCTTTCAACTAATAGGATTGGTTTTAGGCAACTTAGCTTTTATTTTACAAGTGAGTTGGAAGGCTTGCTCCAAGGAAGTAATAAAGCAAAGTTCTAGTTCGTTCCTCAAATGCGGTAATAACCTAGAAATGAACTTAACAAAGAGAGTGTTATTGGAGGCTCTTACCTCAATCTTGATGGGCATTTGGTTGAAGACAACAATACATTGTTGGACGAAACATCCCAAGATTTGTCGAAGTTGTCACCACTTTTCCAGTAAAGCATCCTTATACCCTAATGGGTAGAACCTCTTGCAGATGACATCCTTAAGCCTCCCGAGATATTGATTAGGGTTTGGATGGGTGTCAAATGTTGGGTGTGAGTCTACCATCATGTGAGGGCCTACTAGCCTAGTCCTACATGTGAACTTTAGTGACTAAAATCTTGTTGGCCTCTGTTAGGGTCCAATGAGTTAGTAATAAACTTCCATGCTACATATACAAGAATTGAGTTTGTGGCCATTTAGATCCCCATCAAACTTCAGCACTTTAATGTCTAGCTTGATGGTCTATTGAACAATGGGAATCACCTCATGAATAATGTGTTAAGGTTGACGATGTCGTTGATGGTGATGAGTTGTTGGAACATACTCATCATACCATGTAGTGTTTTAGCCTAGGACTCTTGTTGTTGAGTAATGACTAATGGGGGCTTCCAGAAATAGGCATTGTTGCTCCTACATTTTTTCAACCAAGACATGGGCAAGGCAGGAGTCTTGAGAGTCTCCTAATCCACTAGAGATTTTACAAGGAGCCATGGGATTTACAGGAGATACTTCAACAAATAGGGTTATACAACTAGAAATAGGGATCTATGAGTTATAGGAAAAATGAAGGAAATTCAAAAATCAAGGGACAAAAATGGAAAAAAATTGTAGTTTACCAATACGCGAAATTTCAACTTATGCTCATAATCCCATAATTGGAGAGCTCGAAGAAAGATTCTAGGCAAGAATACAATCCTAAAGAAGAATGGAATGGGAAGCTCCTAAGAGTCCCTGATATTAACACTAATACCAATTGATATGAACACAATACCAACAATGCAAGAAGATACTCACACATAACAAATAATAAGGAAGCGAGTATGCAAGTATGAGAACACAATTGTCAACAATGTACACATCTTGTACACTCATTTGTATTACTATATAAAGAGTACAACATTGTGGGGAGAGAGATCAAGTTGGCCAACCCTCCAATATAATACAATAAAGAGGATGAGTGATCAATTCAGGCTAAGTCACCCAAAAGAGATTGTGGTGAACCAATCTGGTTCACAATATGAACTTCCAAAACACTTGGAACAAAACAAAGAAATTCATAAGCATAATCAAATATGTATAGGAATATGAATATGAATAGAATATGATGAGATGATTACAATGAGAATGAGGGCAGTATATATACCCATGCAGGGGTTCCTTTCGTGAAGAGATGTCACCCTTCATTATGAGGTGTCTCTTCATTCGTAATTATTAATTATTGATTTATATATTTATATATTTATATTTATATATTTGTGTTCATAATGTTATCCCCAACTCCTAGGCATAACTAAGAAGATCATGTCTCGAGGCCCTCAGATTGCAGAGATGGAGTATCGAGAAACAACTTGACCAACAATGTCCACTTGCACAGATAGAGACCCACCTCACCACCGGAGCTCTAGGTTCGTAGCGATGGTATCCACCACACCAGTTGGCTTCCAAGAGGCAATGGGTCTTGCTCCATGAGGTACAAGTCAGGTATTATTGTGAGTGTAATTTCAATATTTGAGGCATTTGAGTTTGTTGCATCTATTACTGCTTTTGATTATGTGATGTTTGCTTGGACATTATGCTCTTTGCCATGTTTCACTTTGGTGGTTGACATTGCGCCCTAGTAAGTGGGTCACTCTTAGGGGTATGGCTGCTACTAGGAGGTCCTTTTGACGAGTCATCGTTCCATTCCCAACCATACTTGTCACTTTCCACACTTCATCCCCTCATCTCCTTACCTTTTGGGATTTTCGGGTGTACTAACCCAAGAAGGGGTTGTCCCTCATTTCATGGGAAGAAGGGGCTGAAGGCCCATAGGCTTGTAGCTGGCAAAAGATAAAATCCAAACCATTAACCTACTAGATGCTCGCCCAGGGATCTCGAGGACAATGAAACATCTCATAAAAATTGATGGGACCTATGAAAGAATAACTAATAGCAAATGCCAACCAGGGAGGGGCATGTGTGGGCACTGTTTTTATTGCTTAAGTAGAAGCCACATACATGTTTCCAACTTGGGGAAGCATGATCTGACCAGGGTAGAGTCAAGGTGGGCACAGTTTTTATTGCTTAGGTAGAAGCCCCACCTTGGCTTCAACCTGGAAACATCCTAAAAGAATTAAACGCAATAAATGGGCTTGGAAAAAGGTTGCATTGAAAACGAAGGTGCAACACTCCCTCTACAAAGGCACCCATAAGTGAGACACTACAACCCCTTGTATGTCATGAACCCCATGCCCAAAAGTCTTTCCCTCATCCATGTCACCTCATCCACATGACTTAGAAGGAGGACCCCTCGGGAAACACCCCTAAACTTGAGGAACAATTCACCCAACAGGTCGTTTTGTCAACCCTTCCATACTTAAACTTGGAAAATTGCATAAGGTCTTTGAGCATTAGTTTATTTTGATGAGGTGGTTTGGATGTGCTTGCTTAGATGGCTCTTTTATTGATTTGATTTACTCATCATGATGCTTTGACTTGAGATCCTTGGAGGGCATATCCATTTGTCTTTGCAGGACCCAGTTGGTGGACAGTTTTGGAGGAACAAGCCTAGCTTGGGATTCCATGGGGCTTGAAGCCCACAGGTTGGATGCCAAGGGCCCACATGCCGGATCACGAAGACATGCCTTTGGAGGCCTAGAGGACAACTTGGAGGACTTTGCCTAGCCCTCACATGCCAAACAATTTGCTTGGAGGGGCTAAAACGTCACCTTTGAGGAGTTGACGTCATCATTGGGGCTAGTGGTGATGAAGTTGCTACTTGTTGACACTTGGCATGATTTGGTGGGAGAAGACTTGAGGAGGCTATAACACATGAGAGGGAGGCTCTATGAACCCCAACGCCTTCAACGTTCTACTCCGACGACTTGCTCAAAGGGTCAAAACGTCACCTTTAGAGGGGTGACATCATTTTAGGGTTTCTATTATGCACTTTTTAAATTTTAAATTTGAATTAAAAATGAATTACTTGTATAAAGGGGAAAAATAAGGGTTGTTGTCCCCTTATTTTGTGTTTACCCTAACTTAAGTGGAAAAACTATGTTTAAGACATTTTGTATAAATAGAAATTATTTGTATCTCATTCGATCATAGCTATCCCATTGTGAGAAGCCTTCCTATCTGAAATTTGCACCCTCTTTGGGCAATCTCTTCTCTCTTGTGCTCTTGTCTTGGTGTCTTCATGCTATTGGTGGAAGAAGTAGTGCGCTACCTCTCTTGGAGCTAGTTTCTTGCATTTGTGGTGGATTTATCTTGATAAAAGGAGGTTTGTCTTATCATTGCTTGGACTAGGTAAGGATTTTATCTTGTTGATGCTTCATTGCTTGGTTACAAGTTTGATTTTGCTAGATCTCTTGGGGAGTATAAGGATTTACAACCCCACCATTATCTATCATTTTTGTCTAGAATGTATTTGTTTCACAAGGTTTTACTAGAAGTAAAAGGGTTTACACCCTTCTAGTATCTCCTAGTTAGCATTTTTGTAACAGATAACCAAATATGCAATTGCAATAATATATATAAAATATGAATAATTGATAAAATATATGATGATTACAATTGAGAATGAGGGCTTATTATATACCCACACAGGGGTGCCCTTTCACCAC
>SNQJ01S0004149.1:172710-195665 GCA_010110895.2 Picea sitchensis | reverse complement strand
TGTTATCACCTCTCAATGATCGTCCTTGTTATCACACAGTTTGTAGTTTGGGAAAAGCCTAACCCAAGCAACAAGTGTGTGACACAATTGGGGACACCTATCACTATCACCTCAATAGATATCCCCCTCATTTTAGTGATGGAAAAATCCAACAGAAGGGAGGATTCTTGGGTGACCATAGGGGGGTTTGAAGGGGAGAGTCCAAGAGTTGAGGGAACCACCCCTATAGGTCATGAGTAAGAGATCTTAAGGCTTGATGGAGGATGAGTATGAGTCAAGGAAAATATCATTGTTTACCTAAAAAATGATGTTAGACAAGCCAAACTAAGACAATATATGATGATATAATCCCCAAGACAAGAGCGGAATTAGCAAGAAACCTTGTTGTTCCAAAATTGTAGCAATAAACAATTATATATCAGAAGTGACAAAGTTATAACAATAGCAAATTACATCATCTAGCCATCATATAATATTAGAAAAATTAGCATGCACGTAGAGATAATATTCCAATGCTTAAAACAATGAATTAAATGATAAAAGAAGGTTGTAAAGATGAGTTATCAACAAACCATTATGACAGACTTATGGTTGTAGATTATTATCACTATAGAATCAACATTTAACCAACAAAATCAACAATAAATCCACCCAATCAATATCCCTCGAAGAGTAGATCAAAACTCACCAAAAGTGAAGAAAACTTGTTGAGAAAGAGAGTTTACCGCAACCCTAATAGTTGTAGCTTAATATCTATTAAATCGAACTAAACACTTGGTTAATTAAGATTCCATTGGAGTATAGGATAATCTAAAGCATGTAGATTTCAAATCCAACTTGAACAATTCCAAACCATCAATTTTCACGTTTAGCAATGCAACAATTATCAATCTCCAATGAAAAGATTAATGCCTTGTTATTGGGTGAATGAAGTCTCTTCCTTGGAAGACAAGTTGAACAAAGAGGAAGAAGATATCTTTGTTGAGAGTTAAAACCTTATAAAACCCATCAACACTCCTTCCAAATCATCTATATTGAAATCCAAGATGAACTAGGATTTAAAGTTTCTATAGGGGTGTAAACCCTCTTACTTCCTAGAGAAATAAAACCTATCTAAGTCTTGCAACAAGGGTTTAAATCTTCTTATATCATTTCAAATAACAAAGAATAAATAAACCTTGGTGGAGGGTGTAAGCCCTTTTACTCCTAGAGTTTAACATATATTTCTTGAATTTAACAAGCAAGATGACAATAAATTACAAAAATTACTCACCAAGATCTAAGAGATATCATGCAATAAACCCTTACTACCAAGACATCATCTAGAATTTAACAAGCAAAATGACAATAAATTACAAAAATTACTCACCAAGATCAAGAGATAGCATGCAAGAAACCCTTACTACCAAGATATCATCTAGAATTTAACAAGCAAAATGACAATAAATTACAAAAATTACTCACCAAGATCAAGAGATAGCATGCAAGAAACCGTTACTACCAAGATATCATCCACAAATTGCCAAAGAAACACCATCCAGAGAAGTCACTAGCCTTTATTGCTCCAAATAACAAGTGTTGCGTCCATTTTGATAAGAAAAGAGAGATAGTGAATTGCCCAAGAAGGTCAAAATTTTAGTCTAGGAGTATTTTTCATGATGATTTATGAAAAAATGAAATTGATTTTCCTCATATTTATATGAGGAAAACCCAAGTCATGTTTGTCCACATTTGTCCACTTTTACAATTAAATCCATAACTTTAGGCTAAAACCTAAGTTGCATTGCTTAATTAGCAAATTTATTTGTTCTTTTTCCCACATAGGGTACAAAATTACCAAAAATAACAAAATGATGGGACATAATCCCATAAAACTCTCCTCGAAGGTGGCATGTGTGAAGACAAACCTCAAAAGGCTATGACGTCATGCTAGAAATATGTCATCCCCAAATCAAGCAAGAAGGCAGGGCTTCAATCCCACAACACCACCAAGTGAACTAAAAAGGGAAAACATCCTCTTAAATATGTGATGTCAAGCCCCCAAAGAGAGATGTTTTGGCATAAGAGGGTGATGTCATACTTTCTTCATTAACTAGAGCCTTGTTCATGTGTTAGGGACATCCCTCAAGGTGTAATGTTCATCGTGCTATTATTCCAATGTGTGTGGTCAATCATCCATTCCATGGGATTTCAAGCCCCTATGAAGGTCCAAGTGTCTTAGTCCCTTCATGAATGTCTTCCATCGAGTAAGGTCCTACAAACGTAAGCAAATATGCCCTCTAAGTGTCCACAAGTCACATGTAATGTGTTGAGTAATCCATGTTTAATAAAAGAACCACCCAAGCATGTGCATTAAATCCCCCCTTTTCAAACTAAAAAAGTGCTCAAAGACCTTATAGTGTTTGCCAAATTTAGGTATCGGAGGGTTGTCATGGGGCCCTATTGGGTAGGCTAATCCCCAGGTAAAGGAATTTTTCCCAAGGGGAGCCTCTCTAGGCCATGTAGAGAATATGAGGTGGATGGGGGTAGGAATTTTGGGCATGGGGTTCCTCACATATCAAAGGATCACATTTTCTCATTTATGGGTGCCTTTGTGGAGGGTGTGTTGCATCCCTTTATTTGCAATGAAACATTTTTCTTATTCCTTTATTTTCCTTTTATTTTTTATGGTTTGAACATTGAGTGCTATGTGCAATGGAAAGTAAAAGAGCACCACAATTCCCCTTGAAGTTAGAACACATTGAGTGCCATATGGAAATTAAAGTACATTGTAATGCATCCCCCCATCAGCGGGACATTTTTATTTGTTTTCTTTTTAAATTGTCCTTCATTTTTATGGAGGAGAATTTCATTTCTCTCAGGAACTTAGGGTGAGAATCTAGAAGGATAGGTTATGGATTTTGACTTTTAAGTGATAGTTACAACACCTTTAGGCCTTTAGTCTCTTCTTCCCATGAAATGAGGTACAAGCCCTTCTTGGGTTCAATTGACCCAAAAACCCAAAATATGAGGAAACATAGGGGGACCCTTCAAGGAGACCCCCTAGTGGGTGAAAACCCTTTTCTCGAGGGTGACCCACTTACCAGGAAACTATGCCAACCATTGAGGTGAAATAAGTCCAAAGTTATAATTTCCAAGAAAATGTTCCATATTCAAGAATGGATGCTTTGCAACATGCTCAAATGATTCAATTATTAAAGTGACACTTACCATGAGATTGGACTTGTTACCTCATGAAGCAAGACCTGTTGTCCTTTTTGGACCATGTTGGTGTGGAACATTTTTATGTTGTTGACGATGAATGGTGATGTGTGGTGGAGAGGAGGGGATTTGTCTGCTCAATGTGCGCTCAGTTGGTCATCTGGATCTTGAGACTCCATGTCTTCTACTTGTAAGCCTCAAGACGTCATCTCCTTAGTTACCCCTAGGTTGGGGGGGTAACAGTCCCTTAATAATTTCACCTATTGAAACATCTCCAATGGTAATGCTCCACCACTTTGTTTTCTCATTGGGTTCTTCCACATAGAAGCTATGACCATGATTTGGGATACATATACATGTATAGATATCATCAAAATTAAATCCCCAAAACTCCTCATGCTTAGAATCTTTCCCCCTTTCAGGTGGAGCTACTTATATTATATACTTGAATCCTTAACTGAAACACATTGTTATGTGATTTTGATCTTTTAATAAGTTTGGAAAGGTCTAGCATCCTTATCTATTACAACATCTATGCTAAAGCTCAACATATTAGTGTCAATGTCAACCAATTTGTAGGATTTATGGTTTTTGTTTACCCTATGAACATCAATTTATTACTCTTAGGGTCTAACTCGGTTCTCTTATCCAGGCATAAGTAGCATAACCAAAAGCATGACTAAATTTGGGCTTCCTCCTAAACCGTGCTCCCTTTGGGGTCTTTTGTTTCACCACCATCATTGGAGATCTATTTAGTAGGTATACTATTATGAATACTTCCTTAGCACAAAACCTATTGGGAATACCCTTGTTCTTCATCATACATTGGGCCATCTCTATGATAATATGGTTTTTTTTCTCAACCACTCCATTCTATTATGGAGTGTAGGGTGTAGTGAACTATCTTTTGTTTCCATGTTTAGCACAAAATTTATTGAATTATTTTGAAAAAAATTCATCGCTATTATCAAACGTAAGAGTGGTAATGTGATTGTTGATGTTTTGTATTTTTGGGAGGTATTCCCACTAGTATCCATGGTGTCGGTCATGTAGGAGTCTTTGTTGGAACTATATTACATTTTTGTTTCGATGAAAACACCCTTTTATTTTGAGTTAGGGATTCATGGGTTTGATGATGGGATTTGTGGGTTTGTGTAAGGGCTTCACACCCACAAGGGGGAATAAAATATTCTAATTTAATGTTGAGTTTAGTGGAGGGATCCTTAGAGTAAGCTAAGAGCTTCTAAAATCACTTTAGAGGAGAGGATATATTGTGACAATCTTATAGTGACATTGTGACATTATAGAGCTAGCATAAGTGAGTGAGCACTTGTGCTTGCAACTTTGGCAAATTTGGCCTAGATTTATGGATCTTTTATTTTCTTTTCTTTGTAAGGAAATCACACATGTGAGGTGGGGAAGGTCGTATGTGTGGAGGAGAGAGACAACCACAGAAGGGAAGAAGTCACACGAGTGGTGTGGATCGTACAAAAGCGTTCATCCAATATTTTCATACATGTACATGGGTTTCAGTGGAGACAGTCGTGTATGTATGTGGGTTTCAGTGGAGACAGTCGTGTATGTATGTGGGTATTAGTGGAGATAGTCATGTATGTTCAGGGTAGTCATGTATTTTCAGGGGTCATATGATAGGATTTTTTGGGCAGCAAAAGGTCTATATTGGTTGAAATCAACAAGTTGTATAGGTCGTCTGCAGTAGATTTGTATGTTGGGAATTTTCTTGGGATTATTGTTGAAATTGGTTTTGTCAAGAGGATTGGTTTTGTCCTCAGTTTGAATGAATTTTTGGTTGGTTGAGAGGGATGATTTTTCCCTAAGATATTTCTAAATTTGAAAGTTCGTAGAACAAAAAATTGTGTCTCATGTGTATGGATGATTTATCTCTGATCCTGTTTTAATTGTTGTAATTTTCTGTTGTGATTTTAGTGTAAAATTATTCAGTGATAACATCTAGGGTTTACTTTTTGGATCACTTGGAAGTAATTTTTAGATATAAAATTAGTTGCATGTAAAACTAACATGGTATCAGATTTGAGGCTTTGAAGAAGAGAGGAACTCATCTCTTGAGACACTTTTGTTGCTACATATTGGAGGTACAACAAAATTGTTGTAGCATATTTTTGTTTTTTTGTTCTTGGTAGGTCATAATGGTGAACACTTTGAAGATTGAGGACAAGTTGGAAGGGGAAACAAATTTCTTGGATTGGAAAGATAGGATTATATTTCTCTTAGATGAGAATGGCCTCAAATAGTATGTTGAGGGTGTGATTCCAAGTCCCATTGATCCATGAATTGGAAGCTCATAAGAAGAAGGAAGTGAAGGCCAAGTGGGTATTGTTGGACTCCATGAAGGATCATTTGATTCCTATGATATTTGAGAAGAAGACAGTTAAAGAGATGTATGATGCCTTGATAGGTTTGTACCAAAGAGGGAATATAGGTCGAAAATTGATATTGAAGCACCAGATCCAAGTTGTTGAGACGTCCAGTTTAGACACAGTCGTTATCTACCTCATGCGAATCACTAATATTTGTGATCAACTTGTTGTTATTAGTGAGTCAATTGATGATGTTGAGTTGGTGAATGTGGCATTGAGTGGTCTTATCGGATCTTGTGAACCATTTGTGCAGGGGATCTGTGCACGAGAGTAGTTACCAGGATTTGATAGACTTTGTACAGATTGCATCTAGGAGGAGGCTCAATTAGAGTCTAGGAATGGAAATAAGAAAGGAAACAATGATGAGAACCAATCCTTGGTCCTTCATATCAGGAAGGGAAAAAAGGCGGTTCTCCAAAGAGAGAGGTATCTCTAGATTTGAGGAGAAAGAAGGACCTTAGTAAGTTCAAGAGTTTTTCTTGTCATGAGTATGGTCATTTTTCTTAAAAGTGTCCACATCGAAGGAGACCAGGTATGGGTACCATACATGTAGTGCAGGGAAATCAGATAGTACGATTCTAGTTGGAGTCAAGATATGTGTTGAGGGTGACTAATGTTCTATGGGGGCCATAAATCAGGAGGAGTGTGCTCTCAATATTATATATTGAGAAGAAAGGATACCATGTGTTATTTTAGTATGGACATGTGTTACTTGTTCCTAGAGGATCTAGCTTCATATCAACAGTGGTTCTTGGAGTTAGGGAGATAAACCTATATAGATTGAAGGGTCATCCTACACAAGCCAAAGCCAACAGTAGCAAAGTGACATTGGTTAGGGAGAAGGTAGCTCTATATGTTGTACAAACTCAGAGGGAGCCCAAATTCAAAGGGATTCAGTAGATTCACAGGGAGTTCAACCTTAGAGGGAGTTAGTGGGCTCAGAGGGAGAGTCATCCATTGAGGGGGAGTCTACACTTAGGTTCATATGGAAAAGATGAAACTTCCAAGACTCATACGAAGGTGTCATGGGTTGAGGAAGCCAGGAAGAAGGCTCAAAAGTGGTAGGCTTCTAGGAGCAGTGTGTCTTCCCAAGAGGGACCATGCCATGCAACAAGTTTTTTTTTCATGACACAGGGAGCAACCAGTCGGGAGGATTGGATTGCAATTGTGGTAGCATATCTAGTGCAGGAGACAAAGATACTTCCAGTATGGAAGATAGTGATACATTCATATGATGGATGATGGAATACCTTCCTCGCTAAGAGGTAGTGTTTATGTTTTGTATATTTAGGAGGTATTCCCACTAGTAGCCAAGGTGTTAGGCATGTGGGAAACTTTGTTGGCACCAAATTGCACTTTTGTTTTGGTGAAAATGCCCTTGTATTTTGAGTTGGGGCTTCATCATTTTGATGATGGAATTTGTGGGCCTGTGTAGGGGCTTCACACCCACAAGGAGGAATTAAATATTCTAATTTAATGTTATGTTTAGTGGAGGGATACTTATAGTAAGATAAGGGATTCTAAACTCACACTAGACTCCTATAAAAGGAGAGGAGAGATTGTGACAATATTGTAGTTATATTCTGACATTATGTAGTTGGCATAAGTGAGTGAAAACTTGTGTTAGGAGGCTTGGTGATTTTAACAAGGGAATTTTTGCAACTTTGGAAAATGTGGCCTAGGGTTATGGATCTTCTTTTTTCTCTTCTTGGAAGGGAAATCACATGTGTGAGGTGAGGAAGGCCGCACGTGTGGAGGAGAGAGACAACTGCAAAAGGGAAGAAGTTGCATGAGTGGTGAAGACTATACAAAAGTGTTCGTAAAGTATGTATGTACATGTATGTGGGTTTTAGTGGAGATAGTCACATATGTATGTGGGTTTTAGTGGAGATAGTCATGTATGTACATGAGTCACAATGGATATAGTTGTGTATGTTTAGGGGTCATACAATAGGAATTTTTGGGTAGTAGTAGTTTCGTACAAGTGGATGTCAGCGTTGATGTTTAGACAACCTTGGGAAGACATTCTCTAAAAGATAATAATTAATAATATAATTATTATTGAGTATTAAATATAGTATATAATAAGTAAATGATAATAATAAATAGTTATTGATTATTCAAGGGACACATCCTTTCATGGATGGTCACCTTGTGTTCCCTATATATGGAACACTCATCATTGTAATAACATATCGATCATATCTTATATGAACAACAACAATCAGCAGGTTGTACAAGTGGTTTGTAGTAGATTTGTAAGTTAGGAATTTCCCTGGATTATTGTTGAAATTGGTTTTTTGAAGAGGATTTGTTTTGTCTTTAGTTTGAATGAATTTGTGGTTGGTTGAGAGGGTTGATTTTTCCCTCATAAATTTTTGAATTTGAAAGTTTATAGAAAAAAAAATTGTGTCTCATGTGTATGGATGATTTATCTCTAATCTTATTGTTTTTGTTGCTGTAATTTTCTGTCATAATTTTAGTGTAAAATTATTCAGTGATAACAACTAGGGTTTATTGTTTGGATCACTTGGAAGTAAATTTCATATATGAAAATAGTTGCACAAAAAATTGATAGTGACACCCCAACTCTTTTTCGACTAATTCTTTAAAATTTTGAAATTCATTAAACACTTCATATTTCAATTTCATAAAGTACACCCACATTTTCTTACTATAGTCATCAAAAAAAGAAGAAAATACCTTGCATTGGTGACTGATTTTGTGTTGATTGGTACAAAAAAAATTGCTTGAACTAGCTTAAGGATTATCCATGTTTTTCTAGCTTGTCCTTCATCAAATGGTGCTCAATGTTGCTTCCTTGCCTCACAAGTTTTGCATACAACTTGAATTTATTGCTAGATGTCAAGAAGTCCATATACCAAATTTTGTGCTAACTAGGAGAGGCAGGTCAAGTTAATATGCCCATACCATTGATGCCAAAATGTATTGATGTCTTATGCACTCTTAGTTGCCAATGCATACTCCCTAACCTATCCAATGTGAACCAATCTAAACAATCGATGGTCCTCCACACCAAGATAAATAGTTTTCTTGGTCTATTTTAAAACTATGTAGCGTTGGTATGTTGGTATTTTCTCTTTATTCAAACCTCAAGGTCATTTCATTATTCTAGTAGGTCTGATCATAAATTTTTATAACCTTAACAATCTTGGCCTAGTTTTGATCTGCATATTGTACAATATTTGCAGGGTTTCAAGGAGTCCAATATGAAGTCTATTCACCTTTTTGAATAGGTATTATAAGTTGTTTGGGTTCAGATCATTTCCATCCATCCAGTGGCATCCTAGTCTGCTCCAATGACCTAGTATTTTCCTTAGATTGGCACCTCACATTGCTTCCTTATTATATTTGTCCTATCTATCAAACTGTAAAGTATTTAAATCTCTAGATCTGAAGCAATACAGTTCATCGAAAGGGTCGATTTCAGTTTGTTTTGATCCAAATATTTTCCAGCTGTTGGACTACTTCCATATTTTTTCCAGTGTTCTTCATTAGAACTAAATCATTGCGTATTTTTATTGTCACACCTATGTTCATACCACCTAAAATACATAATACACAGTGGTGTTTGAATGTTGGTTGTAATCACTATATAATACAAGGTTCCTCATTCACWTTTCTTGGTTGGTTAACTTCACTATAGTTATGCCTCAAGTACCCCCAATGACTTCTCCATTTGGCATATCGTTCCATCATTGGTTGAGTAAAGGGAGTCGATTATTTGACTATGGGTTTCATATATATATTTTTTTATTGTCAGGAAGAATTTGTCACCTCTTTGCATATGGTTTGTTGGCCTAATGTTTTTCCACTTAATCCATCTACATGATCATCATCTTATCTCATATATTCTATCTTTAGGGGATGGATTTTGAGATTACCAACATTTTTAAGGTTTGTGTGGCCTTCCTTGTTGCAAAATTTAATTGAGAATTTAATCGATCTATTTGAATCTCAATGGAATTATAAAATTTCTTGAGCATACTATGCCTGATATTCTAATCTACTTATCCGTTAGTTATTGTGCTATACTTGGACACATTCCTCTGATTTGATTTTAACAATAACTCATAGAAATTTTTGTGAAGGAAATATAGGTTGCACTAAAATAAACTGCAATTTGTATCCCAGTTATTAAATATCCCTTCATGGTTCATGGCATATTTAAGATAAATGGTTTGTGAAGTTCATATGAAGGCATCGTTGTAGTACATTGAATATATTTGAAATTGAATAGACTTGTATTGGTTCTTTTTCTTTTAAGGGATGCATGTTTATCAAGTGATGATTGATGTATGGTTGAATGGTGACTAATGTTACATTGACATATTGATATATGTGTAAACAATATTTCATTCTCCAATAATTATTCATAGTATTGTCTCATCTAACTTACCTAGAATCATACTTTGTGTAATCAACAACTCTAAAAAAAACATTAATCTAAAATTAATTAGACATTTTTTTGTTTGTAGCAAGCAAACAATATAATAGGATTTAAGGCCTTGGTGTATGTTGGAGAGTAAATTCTATAAGGCCATAAACCTAAACTAGAAGTCACAAAAGAGGGAAAAATCCGATAGTAATAGGAAGTGTTCATCGAGAAAGCTCCTCTAACACAAGAGTTAAGCACGAGGTTGCACATAGAGAAAGTGGGATTATATCCCCTCTTTGTCTGTTTTGGTGTTTGTGGACTACTACATGTACAGGGATTTTGGAAGTGGAAGGATCCATGGGTGGAATCACTTCTCAAAATTCTAGGCTTTCCCTTCCCATAAGTGTGGTCTCGACCCACGATTGTTTTGCATGGTCACTGATTGTGAAGTGGTAACTATAGTGGCATTTCCTATGATACCTACAAAGGTGATTGTGGGTGGGAAGTACTTGTGGTAACTGAGGCATGTTATCGCACAAGTTGTAGGTTAGGAAAAGCTCGACCCAACCACCAAATGGCGACAACTTTGAGAACACCTACCCACTATCACCATAGGTAGGTATTCTCGTCACTTTAGAGATGATAGGATCACCTCAAGGGGGCAATCCTAGTGAGGGGAATGAGATGGAAAATTAAGAGATGAAGGAAATCCCAACTATAGGTTAAGATAGAAGATGCATAAAGTATTGGGAAAGAGTCTTGGTAGTAGCCAATGGTTTCCAAGAGATAAGAAGACTTGCAAAGAATGTTGTACATGGATGAGACAAAAAAACAAGACAAGCATATATGTATAATGTTAGGTGGAAAAACAAGTTAGGCTTGTTGTAAAACAAGACGAGCATATATGTATAATGTTAGGTGGAAAAATAAGTTAGGCTTGTTGTCCCTAATTGCATCAGTAAACCAAAGTATATATTAGGAACAAGAATATAGTAAGAGATGAAAAATAAGGTTGCTTAAATCTTAGTCAAAAGTACAAGAGACAAGCTAGAAAAAGACCAATTTAGCTCAAGAAGATAACATAAAACTTTATCAACAATGTAAGGTTGTTGTAAACAAGTTTTGAAAAATTAATTATCAGTCTTATTGCTGTAAAAAACACCTTGTTATGTCAAATAAATCAGTTGTTAAAACTTGCTAGCAATCCACCCAAAAAGTGCGCTAGCATTAGTAGAATGATGTGGCAAACTGTTAGCAACTTTTGACGATTGAGAAGCATGTTATAAATGAAAAAGTATTAGGGCTTATGAAGCCCTAATGGTTGTAGATGAAGTTTTGTAACATCTGCAAGGAATACTTAGCTAAGTATGATGCCATAGTGGCTCAATCAAGCATATAGAGAAAATAATTGATTCCAATTTAGACAACCTCCAAATCACAAAATTTCACATTAACCAATGAAATATTTTATTTCTCCAATGAAATTATACTAGTGCCTTTTGCTATTGGGTTATGGATTCAAGTAAATAAATAGATAAAAAATTGTATCTCCTTGGGGGTGTAAACCCTCTTACTCCCTAAGGCAAGAAAAAGATAACCTAGGAGATATAAGGAGGGTGTAAACCCTTTTACTTCTACTAGTAAAACCTTGTGCAACAAACACCCTCTTACTCCCTAAGGCAAGAAAAAGATAACCTAGGAGATATAAGGAGGGTGTAAACCCTTTTACTTATACTAGTAAAAACTTGTGCAACAAATAACTTCCAAAAAAAAAAATGATAGATAATGGTGGGGTTATAATCCCTTATAATCCCCAAATAATCCAACAAATAAAACTTTTAACTAAGCAATGAAGCATCAACAAGATAAATCCTTACCTAGCTCAAGAAATGATAAGATAACCCTCATTTTNAAAAAAAATGATAGATAATGGTGGGGTTATAATCCCTTATAATCCCCAAATAATCCAACAAATAAAACTTTTAACTAAGCAATGAAGCATCAACAAGATAAATCCTTACCTAGCTCAAGAAATGATAAGATAACCCTCATTTTGCTAAGATAAATCCACCACACATGCAAAAGAAAAACTCCAAGAAGGGTAGAACACTACTTCTTCCATCAATAGCATAAAAAAACCAAGACAAGAGCAGAAGAGAGAAGAGGTTGCCTAAGGAGGGT
Organism: Picea sitchensis; assembly: GCA_010110895.2. Classification (NCBI taxonomy): domain Eukaryota; kingdom Viridiplantae; phylum Streptophyta; class Pinopsida; order Pinales; family Pinaceae; genus Picea; species Picea sitchensis. The sequence continues at coordinate 183,485 of SNQJ01S0004149.1, read as the reverse complement.
GAAAATTTCATCTTCTCACAATGGGAGAGTTGTGTTATGAAATGAAATTCACATTACCTCTATTTATACAAAAAGTATTAAACATTTTTGTTTCCACATAATTTAGGCTAAAACATAAGATAAGGGGTCAAAAACCCTTATCTTACCCCTTTACAGAAATAATAATATTTAATTTTCACTTTAGCACATGAAAGAATTCCTAAAACAATATGTCACCCCTCTTTAGGCAAACAATTTGGCACTTGGAGCAAGTTGTTGGAGTTGTGGATGCATGGCTAGGCCTCCAAAGGCCACATGTCATTCATCTAAGCCTTTTCTTTGTGGTTCAAAGGTTCCTTCCCTCCTTCAAAAAGGGCCTAGAAGAAGGAAATATGATGGGAATTCATTGAGTGGAAAGTGATAAGTATGGTCAGGAATGGTGTGATGACCCCTCAAGGGAACCCTAGTTGCACCCCTTCCCCAAAGTTGGCCACTTACTAGGAAATAGATGAAACTCACCAAGTTATAACAGGGTCGAAATAATAATGTCCAAGAAGGCGTTCTATAATCAAAATAATATTTAATACAACATGCTTAAATGCCTCAAATATTAGGGTGATTACTTGCCACAATACCTGACTTGTACCATATGGAGAAAGACCCATGTGCCTTCCAGAAACTTGTTGGTGTGGAAGATGCATTGGAGATAGATCCAAACTGTGGTGATAGAGAGGGCTTCCATATGTGTAAGTGGACACTGCTAGTCATGTGGTCTCTCGACACTCCATATCTGCAACCTGAGATCCTTAAGACATCATCTCCTTAGTTATCCCACAAAATGGGGGTAACATCTTTCTCCTACTTGGGGATATGTGCTTGTCGTAGAGTGCATGATAACTGCAGAATATCTTGGTAGAATTTTGCCTACACTGAAACAAAAAACTGTAAAATATAGGGTGGTTCTATCACCCTTCATCCATATACGTCAAAACCAAAAATGAAACTATTCTAGAAAATAAAAGTTTAGCACTTTCTTTTTAATTTCTAAACTAAGCATGAAATCAATATGCAAGTAGAGATAAATTAAATATGAAATGCATCTACACTAACAGGATAAATCAAGATGAAAATGAAAGGAAAGCAAGATGACCTACCTACTTACCTGGGGCCTGGGTCCTGGGCCCTGAAGAAATCAAGTGACTTGAACATAAGGTCGAAGAAGAGATCATCCACTGGTAATGGAATCTTTCTCCCATCCAAATATGTCAAATAATACTTCTCTGTGTTGGACTTATTCTTGACGATGTAAGGTCCAAGCCATGAACTATCATCCTTCTGGTCATACTTGGGATTTCCCTTCTTTTCGCCCCACATGAGCGCAGGACTTCCTTCACTGTAATTGATGTAAGGTATATTCTCAATGTATGGATAAGAAGGACATTTTGCATTGACTTCCCTTTTGATGGCTTATTTGCATTCTTTATCTTCTTTCTTCAATATTTGGATAGACCTTGAATCTTTCCCTTGGAATGTTGTAATTTTTTCTTTGTATTCATTTGTCCGTGGGAGGAGCATGTCTATGGATTCCTCCTACATAAAGGGAAAATATTATGGATTGTACTCAATGGTGTCTAGGAATTCATTAAACTCATCTTCACTTGTGTATTGAGGACCATTGGGATCAGTCACATGCTTTCCAACTCTCTCTTGACTATATAATACCTCAAAAGTGCCATCTCCTGTGGGAATGTGTGGATGGGTAAGGTCCATGCTAAGGAAAACTATAAGGGAAGTAGAACAACTCCTTGATAAGATCATCCCCCAAGCATTAGGAAAATCTATCACCACTATGTTCATGAGGAGGCTGGTATGTGGAAAATCAATCAAAAAGCCCTCAACTTCCTCACACAACCCATAAACCTTTACCCTTTTCGAATCAATGACACAAACGTTTCCATAAGGTCGGGTTGTATTAAAATCAAGTTGTTCCATCACCTTCAATGACATGACATTTTCAAAGTCCCCAGATTCTAGCATACAGTTGTTCAATCAAAGACCATTCATGCCTAATGAAATATAGAAAGGAGGATTGTTGTCCTTTTGTTGGTTGAGATACATAGTGTTCCAAATGGTCGGAGGGTCTCCCTTCTCATACGGTACTTATAATAACTTTAATACTTCCCTCCTTACAGAAGGGATATTGCACATCTTCATCACCAATATTGTCATATTCAACTTTCCAAACATGGTTGCAACATCTATATTCAACTGAATCTCATCTATGGGAGTTGGATTAGCAAGCAACTCATGTACTGGAGGTGGAGGTGGTGGTACCACATTTCGAGTAGATGAAGGAGTGGAAATCTAATATGGAGGGGTTGAACCTTTATTTCTTATAGTGTAATTCAAGTATGCCCTCTTCCTTATCTCCTCATTTTTATCATTTGTCAACTTATGCAAAGCCCAAAGTCTCTCCTCTCTTTCCCCCAGTCTTATGGATTCATCGGTCTATTATTGTGTGAATTCTTCCTCTTGGAAAGAACATATCATATCCATTAAATTCATATTGTCAAGAGAATCCTCATCTTGTCGGGGACACTCATATTCACTATGAGGCTCTTGGCATGGAATACACCAAGATTCTTGTTTTGTGTCAACCATCCCAATTGGTTTCAAAGTATCAGGGGCCTTTTCTTCTTGTTGAGGCCTTGGTTTCCAACCCGTGGAATCTCTATGTTGTCTGGTAAATTGAGGTCTGGAGGTAGATTGATTTATTTCCACAAAAATCAAATGGACCATGATTTGATTTTGTGCTTGGACAAATTGAGTACTCATCTGATCTATCTTCTAACTCAATAGGGAAATTGGATCAGGGGCACTCCTACCGGTAGTCTTAGTCTTTGCTTCTACTTTGACACAAGGATACTAAAAACGATCTACCTTTGAGTCAAGGATATTTTCTTCAATCTCAGCACTATACTCTTTAGCTTGTGTCAAAGAATTGGGCATCTTTTCTTTCAGATTAAAATGAAATTTCCCATCAAATGCATTCATATAAAGGAGATGAAATGTTGTAGCTATAGGACACAAATCTGTTGGAATTTGACTGTATAACCTGTTGAATTTGGTTTCAAATTCACTCACTATATCGTTCTCCTTTTTCTTATTTGATTTAATTGAGCTAAAAAATTTCCATTATCTTTCTTCATTGTCCATCTACTCTTAATTAACTTGGAAAAATATTCATGGATGTGATGTGATTATTCGGAAGACCCCTGAACTATCTAAGAGCTTCTTCAGTTAGCGATGAAGCCAATAGATTCATGGATACATCCTCATGCTCGACTTCTGCATTATCCATGTCCCATCCTATGGTCTAGAGATGATGTTTAACAGTCGCTACATTGTTTCTTGGGAACTTTGGAAACCACTTATTTGATTCTTTTGGCATTGCATTGGGGTTGTTATCCCCGATATCTAGGGATAACTAGGAGATCATGTCTCGAGGCCCACATGATCCCAGACATGGAGTACGAGAGCAGATTGACTTGAGCATGGCCCTTTATATGGAGTACACGAGCAGATTGACTTGAGCATGTCCTTTGAGGGCCCATCTTTTCTTCTTTCTCGTTTAGACTTTATCTCCACAATAGCATTCTCCATCACTACCTACCGGGCTTGCACTCTAAAGGGCTCCTTGCTCCATGAGGTAATTGGTCCCAGGGATCATGGTATGTGTCAAATTTGAACATTATAACCTCTTATATGTATGCATCGGATCTCTTTTATTTCAGATAACCGCTTGGATCTTACACTAATCCACTTGACCACCGTTGGGGTAATTGATGGGTAGCTTGGGTTAAAAGCCATATTCATGGTTTTGCTAGCTACCATACTAACCATCGTCCTACTCTCCATATTATCACTCTTACATCTTAAAACCCTCAGCTTCATCCATCCGACTCTAGTCCGGGCCATTAGGATGACCATCCGTGGTACATCTTGTCTCTAGGGAAGAAGGGGCTAGCCCAGGAGGTTAAAGCAGCCGGTAAAAGATAAATCCATAGGAAAAAGTTGAAACCTAGAGATGCTTTGCCTGGGGATCCCCGAGAAGGCAATAAAAGCCTCGAGCAAGAAACTAAGGGACCCTAAGAAAATGATAAATAAATAAATGCAAGACCGGACCAAGATGTTGGTGGTCCTATCACGAAATGCCCATTATGTCTATAGGTATTAGCTGGTATGACATTGCCACTATCCGGGCACCAAACCGTATGACCTTTGGTTGCATGGCCAGTTGTGCAGTGTCTCATCACGAGCTAACCTTCATTTCTCAAGATACTAGTGGGTAACGCCGTTTCTCCGGCCACCGCCAAGTGTCCTCTTCGCCAAGGTTTGTAGTAAAAATACAGCAAAGATAAGGCACAGGCTTAAAAAATGCATCCATGATCTGCACAACAGCCTCCCACAAAATCACCCACGTATCTACACCGTACTCTAGGTTCCGACTAAGGACTAGATATCCCCAAAACCATCATCACTATACATGGCTTGTAAATAACCCTTTGAGGAAACTTTCCATTTCTGTGGGTATTAGCCCAATAGGTCAGTCTTTTGTTTCCTCTTAGTTTGTATAGTGGGTCCGTGTAACGTCTTGAGCTCTTAGAAGATTTGTTAGGGATGTTGGCGTATATATTTGATAATTTTAATGATGAAATGTGATTTACATTGCTATGATGTCTGACTCCATGAGCCCCCTGAGGGCTTAGTCTTTGATGTGCGTGACCATGCCCTGGATGCACCGTAGGGGATCTTGCACATGGGGGAGATGGATTAGTTCGGACCTCCATAATGTAAGAGCCCAAGAGATGGACGTTGGGATGGCAGAAACAGGACAAAGTTGTGAAGAGCCCTTTCACAAAGAATAAGAAGGACACCCACATTAGGACGTCTTTGGCAGAGATTTAACCCATGGGGACCAGCCCCTTGAAGATGGGACGATGGTCTTGATGAACAGGACGCCACCATGGCTAGTTGGACGTTTACTGGAGCATGTGGAAGTGTGCTAAGATCATTTGGCACATGTGGCAACCTGCAGGAGCCCTAAAAGGGAAAACGTTTTGCCTATTGGATGCTGATATTGCCCAAAAAGGGCCAACGCCTCCCCTTTAGGGGCCCGAATGCCTCATTATTAGCTCATTTTGGCAATTTAGCATGTAAAAGTGACAAATAATTGAATAATGTTAATGTCAGCCATGTCGGCTGTTTTATTGACCTATTTTGTAAATTAAAGGTCAAAGTATCATATAAATAGAGGACGTTTTCTCCTCATTTGATCATAACACAACTTGCTCTCATTGAGAGATCATTTTTTAGCCCTAATTTTTGTCCCTAATTGTAGAAGTAAACCAAAGTATATATCAACAACACTGATATAGTAAGAAGTGAAAAATAAGGTTTCTTAAAGCTTAGTTAAAAGTACAAGAGACAAATTAGCAAAAGACTAGTTTAGCTCAAGAAGATAACATAAAAATTTAGCAACAATGTAAGGCTGTTGTAAACAAGTTATGCAGAATTAATTATCAGCCTTATGGCTGTAACAAACACCTTTTTATAGTGAATAAATCATCTGTCAAAAATTACCAACAATCCACCCAAAAATTGTGCTAGCATTAGTAGAATGATGTGGCAAACTTTTAGCAACTTCAGACGGTTGGGAAGCAAGTTACAAATGAAAAGTATTAGGGTTAGTAGAATGATGTGGAAAACTTTTAGCAACTTCAGACGGTTGGGAAGCAAGTTATAAATGAAAAGTATTAGGGTTTCTTTAACCATAATGGTTGTAGATGAAGTATTATAACATAAACAAGGAATAATTATCTAAATATGATTCTCTAGTGGCTCAATCAATCATATAGAGAGACTAATTGATTCCAATTTAGACAACCTCCAAATCAAGAAATTTTACAATTCAATATTTTATTTCTCCAATGCAATTATACTAGTTACTTCAGCTATTGGGTTATGGAATCAAGTAAATGAATATCTAAATAATTCTATCTCCTTAGGGGTGTAAACCCTCTTACTCGCAAGCAAAATCTATGCTAGGAGATACTAGGAGGGTGTAATCCCTTTTACTTCTCCTAGTAAAACCTTATGCAACAAATAATTTCTAGACAACAATGATACATAATTTTGGGGTTTTAAGCCCTTATACTCCCCAAGAAATAAATAAAATCAAACTTGTAACTAAGCAATGAAGAATCAACAAGATAAATCCTTTCCTAGATCAAGAAATGACAAGATATACATCATTTAACCAAGATAAATCCACCACACATGCCAAAGAAAAACTCCAACAAGGGTAGTGCACTACTTCTTTCTCCAATAGCATAAAGAAACCATGACAATAGCACAAGAGAGAAGAAATTTCCCAAGGAGGACACAAATTTCAACCAAATACTTCTCACAATGGGAGAGTTATGTTATGAAATGAGATTCACATGATCTATGTTTATACAAAAAGTCTTAAACATTGTTTTTCCACATAATTTAGGGTAAAACATAAGATAAGTTGTCAACAACCCTTATCTTACCCCTTTATAGAAATAATAATATTTAATTTTTATTTTAGCACATGAAAGAAACCCTAAAACAGGATGTCACCCCTCTTTAGGGCAACAATTTGGCACTTGGAGCAAGTCGTTTGATTTGAGGATGCAAGGATAGGCCTCCAAATTCCACATGTAATTCATCCAATCCTTTTCCTCATGGTTCAAATATTCCTTCCTTCAAAACATGGCACATGTCCTTATCACCACTCAAAACCCCTTCAAGCATGATGTCAAGCCCCTTAAAGTGATGTTTTTGGCCTTTAAAGAAAGTTGTTTGACTTGTGAGGGCATGGTGAGGTCATTAATGGTGTCTTCTAGGCACCTCCAAAGGTGATTCATTGTGATTTGGCATGTGGGCCATTGGCATCCAACTTGTGGGCTTCAAGCCCCATGGAATCCCAAGCTAGGCTTGTTCCTCCAAAGTTGTCCACCAAAAAAGGACTTGCAAAACAAATATGTACACCCTCCAAGGATCTCAAGTCAAAAAATCATGGAAAGTGAAAACCACATCTAATAATCAAGCACCTAAACAAGTGCATCAAAACTACCTCATCAAATTAATCAAAATCTCCAAGACCCTCTATAATTGACGAAGTTTCGGTATGGGAGAGGTTTCATAAAAGTCTTATTGGGTAGACCAAAACCCTCAAGTAGGGGATGCTCCCAAGGATGCCCCTTCAAGGTCATGTAGTGGATGATGAGGTGGATAGGGGGTTAGAATTCATAGGTCAATGAGTTTCATGACATACAAGGGCTCATGTTATCTCATTTATGGGTTCCTTTATAGGGTGTGTGTTGCATATTCTTCTTCAATGCAACATTTTTCCAAACCCATTTATTGTCATTTATTAATTAATTAATGATCAAAACACATGTGCACTCCCAATACTGAATCGATTAGCTTAGGGGGAAGTAACACATTGTCACTTGAAATAAGAGGTCCACAAAGTGCCATATGGGTAAGCATGTAAAGCATTGTAACGCACTAGTGCTAATATTTCATTCAAGCAGGATATTTTTTATGTGTTTGATCTTTTGCAGGCCTTCAATTATTTTAAGAGAAGAAGTTCATCATTATCAAGACCTTTCCCGAGAATATAGAAGGTTTGTATGTCAGGCTCTTATCTTTTCCAGCACCCATCCCCTTGGGCCTTCAGCCCTTTCTTCCCATGAAATGAGGTGCATGCCCTTCTTGGGTCACTAAATTCAAAGGGACTAGAAGAGGGAAATATGATGGGAATGAAATGAGTGAAAAGTGATAAGTATGGTTGGGAATGGTATGATGACCCCCAGTTTTACCCCTTCCCCAAAGTCGGCCACTTATTAGGAAATTGATGACACTCACTAAGGTAAAACAAGGTCAAAAGCATAATGTCCAAGAAAGTGTTCTATAATAAAAAGTTTTTTTAATAAAACATGCTTAAATGCCTCAAATATTAGGGTGATTACTTGCCACAATACCTGACTTGTACTGCATGGAGTAAGACCCATGTGCCTTCCAGAAACTAGCTGGTGTGGCGGATGCACTGGTGATGGATCCAAACTATGGTGATAGAGCCAGATTCCATGTGTGAAAGTGGATATTTCTAGTAATGTGGTCTCTCGGAACTCCATATATGTAAATTAAGGGCTTCAAGACATCATCTCTTTAGTTATCCCATAAAATGGGGATAATAAGGTAGATGCAAAATTTCCATCTCGACTCTTAGGGAGGGTTCTCGTCTTCACGAGGGTAGGTGATCGTTGTGAGAAAGTTATTGTAATTGTCTCTCATACCTTCTCTAACTAGTATTTTGGGAGTTGACATCTCCTAGAGGTTGACTTTTGGAAGGCCCCCTTTATCCATTGGTTTTCTTGTTGATTATTTAGATTTTCTAGGAGCGTGCTCTATGTTATCGTGTCTATTACTTTCCCTCACTTATCTCCAAATTGAAATGATAATATTTCTCTCGATTACGTGGGATTCCCCCCTTGGATTGGTTTTTCCTAGCCTAAAGAGTGGATTGAATCACATAGGTGATTGGTAGTGATCCACTTGATAGTATCCTTAGGCATTCCCCTTGGACTTTTCCTTTTTAGAGAGTGTCTAAGCAATAGTAGTCCCACAATTTTCAGAACATGGCCATAATATTTCTCCATCTTTTTTCTTGAAATTCGTTATGGAGTTTCCTTTTCTCTATTGTTGCCTTTTCAAGAAGTTTCTGCTAAAAATAATTATGTTGTCCTTTATTTTCTTGTCATTGGTTGATTAGAGGTTAGATGAGGTTAGAGTCTTGGGAGTATCCAACATTGTTTGGAGTAGGTTGGGAAACCATAGTTATGAGTTTGTTGGCCAGGAGAAAATACGCATGAAAATGATGAATAGACATGATAAATACATCGATTTTTACACTTTGGTGAAAAATATCACAAAGCATAGAGTTTTGGTACTCCACATAAAGAATCCAAAATAACAAGATCAAGAATTTTGTGGGTTTATAGGGATACCATAGTGCTGAAAAAGAGTAACAAATTCCTAGAAAAGTGGTGGAATTATTGTTGAAATTTTGTGGGATCGCATAGAAATATGGTAACGAATCTGCAGGTTCCATAATAACATGAAAAAATGTAATGATGAAGAAAAAAATGCAAAAATGACATAAAAATGATACATGAGAAAGATAGTTACCTATGAAGTAGTGAGGAAGAGGTTGATAATTGTCAATCGCATGAACAATTGTTAAAATTCATTGTGGGAACGTTGGATTTGTGTTTAAAACAACCCTAAGAGAACCCCTAGAAGAAAATATGGAATTGTTTGTGCAAAAATGTCAACAAGAAAAATTTAAGGATATAATGTGTAGAGGCACACCAACATTTTACAAACAATTTTTGGTATTCACCAACACGCTTATCACTAGTATCTTATTGGAGAAGCTCTAAGTGAGGATTGATGATAATTCGAACTGGAGGCATAGAATTCAAAGCATTGATATCAAATTCGATTAATTAATTGGGTCATCACATAGAAATTGGACATGATCCCATAATGTAATCTCTAAAGGGATGGTGATAATATTATGAATCTTTCAATGATCATTGAAAGATAGTAAAGAAGATTCTTTGTATTGTGTCTAAGAGACAATGTATGTTAAGTGATGCAACCTTATGTCATAATAGTTATTCCATTAAAAATGTAATTTATGTTCATTACATTTCACTCTTCCTCTCATTTGTAAGTTGTCGTGGATGGAACAATTTGCCTCAATAGATATTATAATGTTATGAAATCTTAGGTTATGCAAATCATTTCCTTAGACTCCATATTAATTATTATTAGGTTAGTTCTTGAATTTATAAAATAACTAAAATCAAAATGAAAGAACAGGCAAATAAACACACCATCTACACAAATGAACACAAGATGTATCTCGGGAAACAAAATATGGGAGACAACTTAGTTAGAAGGTGAGGCATATTCTCTACTCTCTTTTCTTTAGGTATCAAAAGCAAGTAAAAATAAAGGGAAACTCACTATGGAGTTTCCTTTGACACTATGCCTTGAATGCCTTTCTAAAAAATCTTTTACCTTTTTTATGCTCTCAATTCCCACTCCTTTGATGCTCTTACTATGGAACAAGTACAATAAAAAATAATGGAACCCATTCTCTTCTTAGCGACCTAGTATTTAACATAGCTCGATAGTAGTCTAGGGTAGGGTTTCTGCATCCTCAACCCTCAATTACTGATAAGATTTTTGAACTTTTATAATACTATTTACATTGATTTTGGAACTTCTATAAAATTATTAACATGAAGGGGTTGGAAGCTATGCTAGAAATGTTTTGACCAAATTCCATTTGATTCCTAAAAACGGATTTGGAAGGACAATGTGTAGAATAACATCAAGGGGTTGGAATCTATGCTAGAAGTGTTTTGACCAAATGCCATTTGATTCCTAAAAACGGATTTGGAAGGTTGTGAACCCTAAATATCTAAATTGGGACTTGTTGCTAAAATGGGCCCTGCAAGCCAATTCCTCCAATTTTTCCACCCAAAAAGTACCAAGATAGATGAAAAATTAGATAATGATCAATTTTGGATCATACCTCCCCATTTTGGGAGGCTATTGGTCCACAAAATATTTTTGAATGAGGTGAGGAAATTTTTCCTCTACCTTCTCTCCTTGGAGTACCATTTTCC
>SNQJ01S0004149.1:143143-158681 GCA_010110895.2 Picea sitchensis | reverse complement strand
CTTGTGATGAGACCCCCTTTCTCTTGGTCATGTAACCAAGAGCCACTACCCTGGCGTGGTAACTAGCTGATAGTAATTTCATACCTTTAGGTACCCATCGACCTAATAGGTTGGCTCGTGATGAGACCCCCTATCATCTGACTAGGTCTTGTTTTATTATTTTTATGGGTCCCTTTTGTTTCTTGTTGAGAATATTTTTATTGCTTTCTCGGGGATCCCTGGGTGAAGCATATCGAGATTTTACTTTAGGATTTTATCTCTTTCCATATTGATTTTACCTTTTGGGACTTTATCCCCTTCTTCCCACAAGGCAAGGTGCAACCCTTAAATGATTGGCCAACCCAATGCCCGGACCAATGTAATGTGATGGATCAGCGGGAAGTAAGATTGAAAGTGGTAAGTATGACGGGAGTGGACGATGACTTATCAGAAATCCCCCCAGTGGAAACTCAAAACCTATGGGCACAATATTACTAGGGCATCCTGTCATTCCCCCCATACATGGTCAAGTGGATAAGTATAAGATCCAAGCACCCATTAGAAACAAAAAGAACTAGATGCACATATTCAAAGATTTTGAGGATTAGAGTGACACATACCATTATACTCGGACTCATTACCTCATGAAGAAACAAACATCTTTAATACAAGACCAAGCTGAGGTGATGGATGTTGTTGTTGCTGACAAAGTGGAGGCACTGAAAGGGAGAAAAGATGGGCCCTCCAGGGCCATGCTCAAGTCGATCTGGCTCTCGGTACTCCATGTCTAGGACCTGTGGGCCTCAGAGACATAATCTCTTTATTTATCCCTAAAAGTGGGGGATAACAAAACCTAAGTATGATGTTTTCTTTGTTTGAGGAGGACATTGGAGAAATTAAACACACCTAGGAACTCACCCTAGGAGGGTGCATCTAGTCCCTGGAAATTTGAAGTTTGAAAAATTAGGGTTTCCTCATGAAACCCTAAGTTGCAGTTGAAGTATCAGTTACAGTTGCAATATTAGTTGTAGTTTCAATATCAATGTCATTTACAGTTGTAGTATCAGTTGCAGTTGCAGGTCCATTTCCTTCGTACCAGTTCCTTCATGCCAGTTGCAACACTAGTTACAGTACCAACACTAGTTGCAGTACTAGTTGTAGTGAATGTTTTTGTGAAGTGTTGGGACATATTTTTATTGTCTTAGTGCACCTTTCCCTAGAAAATCTCCAACTACCTTTAAATTACAATTTGCAACACCTTTCTTATAGATGGTGCCACTACCTGTCAATACTGTCAGAGGTATTCACTTACATATGTTTAAACTATATCATTATTTTTAAGGGGTATTTGTAGGAGAGGATATTTTGTCTAAACAATAATCTTAGATCGAGAAGAATATTAGATCCAACACATTCAGAGGAACAATGCACCTCAGGTATGATCAATTTAATATGCCTCTATTTGTTATGATCTTATGAATATCTAGGTTGTATTTTGATCTGTTGAATTTATGACTATCATACTAATCACTGGTCAAAATTAAAGTCAAAGTATAAGATTAATTAAAGTTGAGATTATAGAGTTTATTCTCTAATCTAGTTTTCTGTCAAGAAATCATATTATCTTTGTAAAGAGGATAGGTTGTAGAAAATACTTTTCATCTCGAGTGAAGGAGACTCAGAAGAAAATCCACACACTCATTCTTGAGGACAAGACTCTAGGTTCTAGGTTTGATTGATTAAATTGAAAAGATTTAAATTTACACATATCAAGTTTGATAATTGCTAAACACTATAGTTGTGATAACAATCTTTGAAAAGTTTTATTATTGAATACTTGGTAGCATGTGAGCACTATTGAGATAAATGCTTACTGTAATCGTTTACTAGATATAACTAACATCTCCTATAGGAGAAACTTATTTTTTGTTTCCAGGTTACCATGGAGGAATGATTGATCACAACACTAGAAGAGTGTTTCTCTCATTCCTTATTATTGTATTTATTACTTTTTACCCTTGTTTCAAGCAGGTCACAAGTGATAGATATGAAAAAGATACCGTGACGATTGTTCTCGCTATTGTGTTTATTATTATTATAAAGAGTATTATTCCTATCTACTGTTTCTCCCTTGTTGTTATTGTTTCGGCAAGGTCACGGGTGATAACCATGAAGCGAGATATAGTTATGTTTGCAGGAGGAAACATATTAGATGAAACATGAAGCAGACTATCCAAGTTGTATACATAACCGTATACATTCATGTACCGAAGAAGAAGAATTTATTTTTTCTAGATACAGAACATCTCATATGAATAAAGATCATGAGGTGTGGAAGGCTCCAAAGATTATAGAATAAATCCCTCTAGTGCAGTTGATCACTCTTCATATCATGAGGAAGAGTTAGTAGAGCTAGAAGGGCCTACCTAGAACCAATGCAGTAACCAGGAAGAGACCAGCATAATCCAGTGACACTTTGCAGGATGAAAATCCATGTAGTATTAATGATCCATATTAGAGGGAAAAGATGGCTCCAAAGATTATATAGACTCAAAGGGATTCAAGCCTTAGAGGGAGCATGGAGACTCAAAGTGAGCCTAATCTTAGAGAGCATTAGATGAGAAAAGAGACGTCTTCCAGGACTGAAAAATAGATACCATGAGTTGAGAAGACTATATCGTAGCTTCAAAGACTTCTAGGAGACATGAAATCTCCTAGGAAGATTCCCTTGTTTTAGTGAAAGAGAAGGAAGCCAATCAGAAGGACTAGGGTACAGTTTTTTCCTTGAGACCAGAAGGGAATTCAATGGTGACTTCCAAGATTGATCTAATAGATCAAGCATGCTCCAGATAATAGTATAAATATGTACAAAGCCTGATTTGTGTCCAAAGGATTCTCCCATCATGAGGGAGAATTATTATGAGACACTTTCTCTAGTAATCAAACAAATAGTTCCATTATTCATGAAGACAGTCAGAACAATTATGATTCTGATACAGTATGATATTCATAGGGAGAAGTCCTTGTATTTGAGATTGAGTTACCTCCATGAAAGACAAAAAGATACCTTCAATATCATCCACTCTTAGTTTCAGATGAAGTTGTTGCCATGATAGAATAGATGAGATACTCTTAGAATTCAATAGCTACAGTGATAATAGATTAGTCATTCTTAGCTTCATAAATAGCAGTTGCAGGTGCACAGTTCCAGTTCTAGAAGGAACAATTGCAGAAAACATAGATGACATACTCTCAAGAAGTGAGACAAATAGTGCTTTGCAGAAAGCACATAGAACCAACACATGATTATGAATATTGAGTTACAACTGAGAAAGTGTACCATTTTGCTACAATGTGATGTGAAAATTTGGTTTTGAAGTACAGAATAGGAAGACTCATGTCTGTAAGTTGAAGCAAGCTCCAAGAGCTTGGTATGGCATAATTGATAGTTTTCTGATGAGCTTGGGATTTTCCAACAGTAATTTGATCCTAACCTTTACTTCAATATTTAGAATGATGGACCAATTAGATTGTTTCTATATGTGGATGACTTATTCTTGACATATGAAGAAAATCTCATCACAGATTGTAAGAAGAAGCTTTTCGCTGAATTTGAAATGAAGACATATGCCCAATGTATTATTTCTTAGGTCTTGAAGTTTGGTAGATCCTAGAGAAGATATTCCTTAGCTAAGGGAAGTATGCATTTGAAATACCGAAGAATTTTGACATGTTGGAATGTAAATCCATGGCCACACCCATAGATATGAATTTGAAGCTCTTGGTTGATACTTTGTCAGAGTTAGTTGATGCTACTCTATACATACAAATTATTGGTTCGTTGATGTATCTGACAAATAATAGGCTAGATATATGATTTTATATGAACACCTTGAGTCAATATTTGGTGGAGCCTAGACATGTTCACCTTTTAGCTATAAACCATGTGATGAGATACCTTAAGGGTACGTTGGATTATGGTCTCTGTTATGTTGGAGATCATGACTTCAGATTGTATGGTTATATTGATTCAGATTGTGTTGGAAGTGATTCAGACAAAAAGAGAACTTCAATATGTTGTTTCAGTTTGGGGTCAACCATGACTTCATGGAAAAGTAGGAAGTAGTCCAATATTTCTCTGAGCATGACAAAAGAGGAGTGCATTGCAGCATGTTCCTCCATTTGTGAATCCATATGGATTCAAAAGTTGTTGACAGGTCTTTTCGATCTGGAGATGGAAGCTACCATGATTCTATGTGATAACCATATTTGCATAAAGATGATAGAGAACCCAAAGATCCATGATAATATGAAGCACACAAATATATGGTATCACAACATTTGTGACATGGTGCAGAAGAGAGTTGTAAAGATCCAATATGTTGGCACACATGAGCAGGTTGTAGATGTGTTGACTAAGCCTTTGTATTATGTGAAGTTTGAGTACTTTCGAGACAAGCTTGGTGTAGTTCGAAAGGACCTCCCTTGAAATGGGGAGTGATGTTGATGATACTATGGTATCCTAACCAACAACAGGTAGCTCAGTTAGGATTTTATATCCTAGGGGATTGATCATCCCTGGATAGATCACGAAGGTTTGGTAAGGACGGTCTGTCAAAGTACATGTGCATGTATATGCCAGCTGTGGTCAGTAGTGGTAGCTCAGTTAGGATTCTATATCCTAGGGAATCTTATGATTCCTGAGCAGATCCTGAAGGTCTAGTAAGGACGTTTTGTCAGAGTACCATAGATGTTGTTGTTCATGTACCTGCCTCAATCTATTGCCACGTATAGATGTTGATTTTCTAGTTTCATGTTGTTGATGATGATGATGTTGTTCCAACGTCATGTTGTTGATTTTGTTGTTCCAACTTCGGGTTGTTGATATTAATGTTCCATATTTGTGTTGTTGATGTTGATGTTCCATATTCATGTTGTTGATGATTTTGATGTTCTAGCTTCATACTATTTATGATGATGATGTTACTCCAGCTCTGTGTTGAATATGATGATGGTGTTCAATTTCCACTGATGTTGATGATGATAAAAACTTTAGATGATTTATATATATGACTGAAAGTATCCCCGATGCTAATGACAATGTCCCATCCTCTTGATGATGTATTGAGTCCAGTCAGTTGTTACTAATGTTGTCAGTAGAATACCCTTCTTGTTAAGGGGGAGTGTTGAAATATTGTAACTTTGAAGAATATTCTACCTGCGAGAGATTTGAATAATATTATTATATTATATTTAATTAGGCCCTATTTTTCCTTAGTAAAAGTTGGCCCTAATGTTCTAATTGTAAATTAAAAGGGTAAAGTGACAAGTCAACCCAGACCTAATTATAGGCTAGCTAGACCATTGTTTATAAGAGAGTTCAGTGCCTCATTTGGACACACACACACTCATCTATGCAGTGCACAACTCTTGGAGGAGAAGTTGTTGCAACTGGGGTGACATAAAGGAGGGTTCTTGGTCTATCTCTTGGTATTTCTTGGTTAAGTGGTGTACTAATATTCCTAGTGAAAGAGTAGAGGAGGACCTTCTATTTAGTCTTTGGTCTATCTATATTAAGAAAGTTTTTTCTAGGTTTTCTTCCCCATGAAGGTTTCCCGGGATAATCTGTGTGTCTCTATTGTTTCTATGATTTCCTCTCTTTTAAAGATATTATTTATACAACTAATGTGCTAAATGATTGTAATAATAAAGAAGAACTATAATTGATAGTTGTATAAGTAAAACTTCAACACTACGATGATAGGTGACCCACGAGGTAGCTATTGAAATTGTTTCTTTACTTCATCTATTTCCAAAACAAATTGTCTATACAACCCAATATTTTGTGATGGGGATTCCATCAATAACTATATCTAGTGCTCCACTTCCCTCTTAAGTGGAATATACTTAGGCTTGTGGAACACTCCTCTATATTCCTGCAAAAAATCCTTCTATTGTTCTTTCTACTCTTTTTTACATTCCTCTAGGGATGTCATTATACTTATTGATTCCTCCCCTTGTCGATTATCTCTTAAGAAAGACAATACATACTTCTTACTAGAATTTATCATATTTTTGGCTTGGTTATCACTTATGAGAGATATCTTTGACTTTCCTTTTTGTGTGTTGATGATGAAAGAATTCCCATCCTTATGATGCAGTATTGGTTTTCTCTCCACATGAAGATTGCATCCCTCATATAAATGTACGGGATTCCAAATAATTCAACAAACACATCAAGGGGTACTACATCTAATTTCACTTCATCAATAAAATCTACACTTATAACAAACTTGTTCTTGCACTGTTTAGTGTCTTTGATATTGCATCCTTATTCACCCATCCTAATGGATATGGGATTAGTTGATAATTAACCTATAACCTAATCTTGTTGACCATATCATTTGCTATTATATTGGCCTATGAGCTAGAATCTAACAGAGCATCTACCTTGGTATTTTTGACTTGGATCTTAGTATGGAAGAGTTATGCCATTTCCTTCTCTTCCATGTGATGAAGGCTACTTAGAGTCACCTTCATCTATATTGAGTTGTAGATAATATTCTCCTCCACATCTGAGCTTATCTCTACCTAGTTTCATGAATCCTTTCTTAGTAGGTTCTTCTTCTTGGCATCCTTCTTACGGTTCTTTGGATTCAACTATTGATGTAGCTTCCAACACTTATTTTTGGTGTGACCATCAATATGGAAATGGTTGCAGTGGTTGTTTGGATCCTTGCATTAATGTGAAATGGTTTCTATCTTCTTGTCTTTTCCCTTTCCACTTCGTCTTCCCCTCCTTGGAAGCTTCTTAGTGATCTTTATATTTAGAGCCACTTGATTATCCTTTCTTATGGCCTATGTTTTCTAGATATTGTTATTTCACATAGGCCTCATCAACGATCCTTGATCATCACTTTATTTTTAAAATGACTATGTAGACCCCCAAATACTTGAGGAGTACATTGGGTTTCTTAGGAGAGATACCCAACATGATTGCCTTCATCTTGATTTCGATGGTGTAATCTTGCACACTCTTGGGTGTGAGATGGATTTCTATGGATCCATTGGTCTTCTACATACCCAATAGGGTAGAATGTGGACTTGCTGAGTTTTTTAAAGTCCTCTCACTTAGTTACTAGTGCATCACCCTCCAACCTAAGAGTCTATGTGTGGCTTTCCTACCAAGTTAATGCATGGACCTCTAGTTTCTTTCAAGAAAATGAAATTTTCTTCTCTTATTCTATATTATGGACATTGAAATACACTTCTAATTGTTGCAACTAATGATTAAAGTTAATGACATTAGGGTTTAATATCCACTTTTTCTTTCATTTTGAATAGAGTTTGTGAAGGAGTGATGGAACTGGAGCTTGGTTTCTCTTTCTCAGACTCTTTTCTCGAATCATTTTCTGGGGCTTCACTATCACCCAATTTCCCATCAGATTTATCTTTTGAGTTAGAGAAACCAACCCCCCTGCAAGGTTCAAACTTGTTTGTTAGAGCCACCACGAGGAGAGCTATGTTGAGAGATATCAACAAATTTCTCTTACAGCCTCAAAAATCTCTCTTTCGCTACATCATGAGGGTTTTTATGAACAGACTCATCTGCCATGGCTATGGTTTTGTGACTTCCTTCTTAAGACAACTCCTAGATCTTGCAACTTTCCACAAATACCCCAAAGAAACATGCTCTAATACTAATATGATATGTACATTGTCATGGATATTCCACTGGAATAGTACATCCCAACAGAGCTTATAACATTCTAAAATATTATATTATGAAAATTATTTCCTTATATTCCACATCAATTATATCCAATATGGGAGAAAACCTAGATAGAAGGTGAGGTATATGCTTTTCTCTCTTTTCTTTAGTTATGAAAAGAAAGTACAAAGAAAGGGGCACTCATTATGGAGTTTCCTTTGACATTGTGGCCTGAATGGATGCCACAAAATCTCCTACCTCTATTATTCTCTCAATTAACACTCCTTGGATGCTCTGCTCAACTATGGAACAAGTACAATACAAAATAATGGAACCCCTTCTCTTCATAGAGTCTCAATATTTAACATATCTTGATAGTTGTATAGGGTTAGGGTTTTTTCATTCTCAACACTCAATTAGTGATAAGGTTTTGGACCTTCTAGAATCTTCTTGAAAGTCCACATGTGCCTAACCCCACATGTGTGATCAATGGGGGTTGATGTGGTATCCCCTTGTACCATGGTAGTCAAAAAGGTAGTTCAACATGTGTGAGACATAATTTCCACATACTAGCTTCCATTAAGGTGATTTTTGCATCATTGGAAAGGTATTGATGTGTATAATAATGTTGGGATGAGAGATATGCTCTCACAATTTTGACCCAAAAAAATACCATTTGATGCATGTTTTTGCCTTATAAACACCTTGGGTAACATGGAATAAATCTTCAATCCACTAGATGTGTCCTTCAAGACAAATCTCGAGTCAAGATGTTAGGTGTTGTCACCTAATCCTTGACGCCTCTGTCTAGGACAACTTCTAGCGAAGTCAAGGGGGGTAGTCCCTAATAAGAGAATCTAAGATTTGAACTAAGATAAGTACAAAATGAAATCTAAGAGTTTATTTTCAACAAGAAAAATTACAAATAGATCCACACTAAATGTGAAGAGGAGTGTTGGATTTCCAACACATCAGGGTAGGTGGAGAGAGGGCTGAGTCATCCCTTGGGATTGACACCCCCATTTGTAAGTGTGCCACCTCAAGGAGGAGGTTCACATTCCTTCTTTGGGATCTCCACCTACCTTCCAAATCAACTAACTATACAACCTTATATTTAGTGAGATTTCCATATAATATTTAGATTCAAGTCAGGGGAGAAACATGTCCCCGACATGTATCCTCAATTAAATGCTTTTTAATTTTTTATTTACTTTTTGCCTTTTATTGACTTTTTGAGAGAATTACTTTTTTGTGATTAAATAATCACCTTTTACCATAAAAAAGGTAATACCTAGGTAAATTGGGTATTATGAGTTTGAAAATGAATACCCCCAAGGCATATAATTCCTCCTAGTACTACTTATTCAACTTATTCATCTATTACAATTAAAAATACCCCATTTGCGGGAAATTTTTTATTAACTTAAAACATTAAAAATTCTAGGGGGGACTTAGCACATTTCCATGAGACTCTATAAGGATGATTAGTATGGTAATATACACTAGAAGATATACTTATTTAACCATGCTAAGTCCTAACCATCAGTACACACTCCAAGCTTTGGAGGAAATGAGTGAAAAAACTCAAAAATTATAAGTCGCTTAAAAAACTTTCAAGCAAGAAATAATTAATAAGTAAAAAACAAATCTAAAGTAATGCACTCATGATTAAGTCTTAGGAGGCTAAGTCTTTATAAATTCATAATGCTAAGTTCATCTTATTACATCTCCCATGGGGGGTATGGAAATGTGGTTATGAAGAAGAAGATGAAGAAAAGGGGCCATAGTGGCCGATTGGACTTCTGAACTTTGAATTTGAACAAATATCTTGTTCAAATTTGGTGGCTCAACTTGCAAGTCCATCCTAGTGCAACTTGGTGGATAAAATTGACTCCATATGGGGACATGTGCTTGATCTTTAGAAAAATGAGAGCATGCGAGAATCCAAAATTTGTAGCTTACATCACAAATGTCTCACCAAAAACAACATTAAATCCACATGTATATAGAAACCAACCATAAAATGAAGTTGCACCAAAAATTATTCATATATACAAAGAAAGTGCAAAAGAATAAAGTGAATTAATGTACAAGAAAGAAGTAAATACATGAAGAAAAAATTCAATGAAAAAGGGTTAGAGAGATATGTTACAAAGGATGTCACTGTGGGCATCAAATATCTACATTGACGAAAAACTTAAGAAGATGAACATTCACTGGTAGATTCATATTCTCTCTATCCAATCGGCTGAGGTGAAAATAATTAGAACCAACCAATTCATGGATGATATATATCCCTATCCATAAACTGTCAATTTTTCCATGCATCTGAGGCTTATCTTTCTATTTGTCCCAAAGTAAAATTGTGTCACCTTTATGAAAGGCCCTTGGTCTCTAAGACTTATCAAAAGTATTTTTAACCTTTTCTTGATTTCTGACACTTTGATCAAATGCTTTCCTTTTGTTCTCATCCAATTCTATCAACTAAATGGTGTAGTGGAGTGTGATGAGATGAAGTTTGAAGTAGAATGCGACAAAATGAGTCACTAGGGGCACTTACAGTCTGATGGGGAGATTTAGTAAGCACATTCCAAGACAAGTGTGACAAGATGCATACTTTTGAATTGAGTCTTACTCTTTGGTTATATCTTTGCAATGGATTCTTTGTAAACCAGAATGAAATTATTGTGTCATTCTTCAGGATATACTTGGATAATCTAGAGCATAGTCATAGGAAGACTTGGTCAATTTGATTTAATCAAAGGAATGCGGAAAAACGAGTCACCAGGGGCACTTACAGTCTGATGGGGAGATTTAGTAAGCACATTCCAAGACAAGTGTGACAGGATGCATACTTTTGACTTGAGTCTTACTCTCTGATTATATATTTGCAATGGATTCTTTGTAAACCAGAATGAAATTATTATGTCATTCTTCAGGATATACTTGGATAATCTAGAGCATAGTCATAGGAAGACTTGGTCAATTTGATTTAATCAAATTTTTTCCACAATGTAACAACAGTCATTCATCCACATACTTTTATTTACACAAAATTGTAACTGACAAGATTTTGATATTGTCAAATTTTGTCCATAATATAATTGTTATACTTTATTTACACAAAATAATAATTGACAGGAGTTTGATGAGGTTAAAGTTTGTCAACATTGTAACGGTTATGTGTCCACACACAGGAAGGTGAACTTAGGAAAATCAATATAAGTATTGATGTACTCTTATCGTGGATGTGTGCACGAAGTGAAGTAGAAGATTATACTATAACAGTTCATAGGAACAGAAATGTAAATTTGTCAGGATGTGTTGAAAGATTTAGTGTTGTAACATATTTTTTTGAGTTTAGGGTGGAAGGTTGGTGCTACGGTGAGTCAAAGCTCACTGAGGATTGGTGTCCTAATTTTTGTAATAGGTTGGTTCCTGATAGGATTGGTGTCCTCATTATCTGTGACAAGTTAGAGCCTGAGAATATTGATGTCCTCGTTTTATGCGATAGGTGGGTGCTTGTTGAGCTAAAAAATTATAACGTGTAAGTTGGTTCTTGCAGAAGAACATAAAGAAGATGTTCAGTGGTTTTTTACTGCATTGGGTTTCCTTGTAAAAGACTTTGTGTACTGTGTTCACTATGTTGTTTTGATTTATGCTTGTATCTTTCATTAAGTGTGCACCTCTAAATAACTTATATGGATATTTTGGTTTATGCTCATATCTATCATTAAGTGTGCATTTCTAAATAACTTAACTGGTTGAAAGGAAAGAAAAATACAAAAGGTTATNCCCCCCCCCCTCCCCCGCTCGGTATTTTTGTGAGTATCAATTATTGGTATCATAGCTAGGTTCCTTCTCCATCCTCCATGGAATTATTGATATCAATTATTGATATGCTCCATGGAATTCTTACTACTTATGAGATGAGAACTAGGAAAAAAAAACAAGATCTAAAGGATGTAGTCTTCAAAGCATCAGTGAAATTGTCAACATCTCAAGATAAAGATTCATCAAAACACTTATCAGATGAAGAAGAAGCTAACATGGTGAGGAATTTGAAGAGGGGCTCTAGAAAATATAAAGGTATGCTACCATTTAAATTCTTTCATTGTGGTAAATTTGGTCATTTACCCTCTAAATGTCCTTTTAAAGGAAATAGCACCAATGAAAATGAAAGAAAAGACAAGGATAAACATAACAATTTAAAAAAATCTTTTAAAAGGAATAGTTTTTATTCAAAGGAGGATAGAAGACAAAGAAAAAGATGAGACATATATAATTCAGTATGAAAAACTTCTCATGGATTTGGAACAATACAAATATGATCAAACAGATATAAAAGAGTGTGAAGTTGTAGTAGACATGGAAGGAGAACTCATTAGTTCTTTGGAGGAAATATCCCTACTCAAGGAAAACCATTGACTAAGAAAAGAAAAGTTGCAGGTCTACGAAGACAAAGAAGACAAAGACAATAAGTTCAATGAATAAATATTCATCTTAAAAATTCATCTAAAAGAAGCCAAAAGAAAGGAAGAAGTATTGATAAATCAGATAAAATAAAAGGAGAATATATGTGACAAACTAGAAGCAAAAATAGTTTCGTTAAGAAAAGATATAGAGAAATCCAAGAGTCAAATAAAATTCATAAAAGGATCTAAAACTCTAGATAACATTCTAAGCAATTAGAGATCACCAGGGGACAAGATAGGGATGGGATATAAGAAAAGTCTAAAAATTGTCAAAGGTGAGTCAAGCACCAGCATGACAACCAGTGAGAAGCCTACAATCTATTCAAATTCTCTCAAGGGAAAATATAGTAAGCCTAACCAAGTAAAAGATGAAAAGAAGAAGCAGTCATAAATGAATCAACCCAACTATGAAAAAAGGAAACAACATGTGCCCGAAACTTATAAATTTGCGAGACAAAGATCGATTCCTACAAGTAAGTTTTTTATTCCAAGGCATATGGATATTATTTATCTTGTGGAAACTTTGGACATAAGGTTGTAAGTTGCATATCTTTTAGATATAACAGAAGTATAGGAAATAGATTCAACAAAACTCAAAAGGATATGGTTCAAAATTATTTCAATAATGCCTTCTCTCCTTTACTAAATGACCCTAAATGCCACATATGAAATAGTTTTGGACATAAGGAAAGTGAATGCAAAAGCAAGTTGCTGCTTATTTTTAGGAAGATTTTACCAAGGTTTGGAGGAAGAAAAATAGAAGTGAATAAAATTGTGGAGTAGCTCTATATTCCAAAAATCAAGAAAATCAGCGGTACATTGACAATGACAAACAAGAAGATTTTACCAAGGTTTTGAGGAAGAAAAATAGAAGTGATTAAAATTGTGGGGTAGCTCTATATGCCAAAAATCAAGAAAATCAACAGTACATTGACAGTGGCTGCTCCAAGCACATGACATGAGACAAAAGTAATTTTTAATTTTTAATTGAAGAAAAAGATGGTAATGTCACTTTTGGAAACTATGATTCAGCCATAATTAGAGGAAAATAAACAACTGTATTAGATGAAGATAAAAAGGGAAAGACCAAAGCATAGAATGTGTTGTATGTTGATAGAGGAAAATGAATGGTTGTATTAGATGAAGATAAAAAGGGAAAGACCAAAGCATAGAATGTGTTGTATATTTATGGTCTAAAACATAACTTATTGAGTGTAATTAAAATGTGTGACTAAGGACACAATGTTATTTTTCATTCAAGAGGCTATAAGGTAATGGATGCAAAGACATGGAAGATTCTTGTTATGGAAGTCATAATTTTAGGGAATGTGTATGTTCTAGAAGAAGGTAAAGAAAAAAGATTGCATTAGTAAAACTGATGAGAGATGGATTTGACACAAAATACTAGGTCATCTTAGTTTTAATCATCTTGTTAAGTTAAAAATAAAATATACTATGAGAGATGTTCCTAAGATCTTCAAACCTGAGAATATTGTCTAGTCATGTCAGTTCAAGAGAACACTCCACCACTCGACCTCTTGAGTTTATTCATACAGATCTTCGTGGCCCTACGAGTACACAATATCCTCGAGGTGAAAGATATTTCATTATGTTAATTGATCACTATACCAGAATGACTTGGGTTGGATTGTTGAGGCATAAATTTGAGGATATTGAAAAATTCCAAATCTTCAAAGCAGAGGTAGAAAATGAAATGGACTTAAAAATCAAATTCCTAAGGTTGGACAGAGGAGGAGAATTCACATATGATCAATTCAACATTTTTTGTGAAAAATATGGGATCAAGAGACAATTTGTTATTGTCAGAACTCCTCATAGAATGGAGTAGTGGAAAGAATAGAACATTTCAAGAAATGTCCAGGGCCATGCTTGATGAATCAAAAGTACTTAGAACCTTTTGGGGAGAGGTTGTTCAAACTGCTGTCAACATTCTCAATAAGGCAAACATAAGAGTAAACAATGAAAAAACACCTTTTGAGCTATGGCATGGGAGATTGGCATCAATAAAGAACTTCAAAAATTTTGGAAGAAAATGCTACATTAAAATAAATGAAGACAAATTAGGTAAGTTTGATTATAGATTCGATGAAGGAATTATGTGGATACAAAAGGCTCCATAAAATAATTGAGAGCATATATCTAAAGGTAGATGAGGGACCACATCATTTAGTGAGATATCAACACCATAATGATGAACCAATCAACATTTAGTTACAAGATGATGGAATGGGAGAGCAACAAGAACAAGAGGATTTAGAAGAAGAAGAGAGAATGGAAACATCACATCCAAAGACCCCATCAAGGTATGTTCAAAAAAATCATCCATAAAGTTTGATTCTTGGAAATAAGGAAACAAGTGTACAAAATAGAAGAAAAAGTATAGATACATCTGCCTCTGTAAATTTTTCACTATTGTCCATGATTGAACCCTAAAAATTTGTGCAAGCAAGCTAGGATGATCACTAGGTTAAAGCCATGAATGAAGAACTAGACCAAATAGAGAAAAATAAGACTCATAATCTTGTTCCAAGACCAAATGAAAAGAATGTAATTTGAACTAAATGGGTATACAGAAACAAGCTAAATGAAGATGGACAGATAGTTAGAAACAAGGCCAGATTAGTATGCAAAGGGTATGCTCAAGTTGAAGGAGTGGAATTTGAAGAAGCTTTTTCTCCTGTTGCAAGAATTGAATCTATCGGGATGTTTTTGGATTTTGCATGCTACGAAAAATTCAATGTTTACCAGATGGATGTCAAATCATCATTTTTAAAAGGTGACCTTGAGGAAGAAGTTTATGTGGAGAAACCTAAAGATTTTCTTCTTACTGAAAAAAAGAATTATTTATGTCGACTAAAAAAATCCCTTTATGAGATAAAACAGGCTCCAAGATCTTGTTATTATAGACTGGACATGTATTTGCATCGACAAGGATTCAAAAAGGGAACTACATATAGCAACTTATACATTTTTGAGTTTTGTGAGGAGACTTGAGCTAGGGTGCTTACTTTCATGGAGGGAGGCTTGCATCATATGCCATAGTTTATTTACTGGAGAGGTTCTACTTCTAAGGAGGGTGCATTGCCAGATTGGGGTGCATTAGATGTAGAGAGACTTATAGCCATCAGATTGCAATGAGATCAGTTGCAGAGGATAACCATTTAGCATAGCTTCATTGATTTGGAGGGGTTTCAAGATCTGAGCTCACAGTTAGCAGTTGGAGAAGATTCAGTGGTTCTGGTAGTTTGTATGAGGGGTGCACCATTCTGGGGTGCATCTGGTGATTTTGAGCTTGTATATCAGCTCAGTTGGAGTTGCTATTGTATCAGGTTCTTTCATATATTGTACTTAC
>SNQJ01S0004149.1:132558-143093 GCA_010110895.2 Picea sitchensis | reverse complement strand
AATGTTTACCAGATGGATGTCAAATCATCATTTTTAAAAGGTGACCTTGAGGAAGAAGTTTATGTGGAGCAACCTAAAGATTTTCTTCTTACTGAAAAAAGAATTATTTATGTCGACTAAAGAAAGCCCTTTACGAGATAATTGCTAAAGATTTTCTTCTTACTGAAAAAAGAATTATTTATGTCGACTAAAGAAAGCCCTTTACGAGATAAAACAGGCTCCAAGATCTTGTTATTATAGACTGGACATGTATTTGCACTAGAAAGGATTCAAAAAGGGAACTACATATAGAAACTTATACATTTTTGAGTTTTGTACCTTGGGAGGTGTTCCCCATGTGCTTATGACCTCCATAGCACATGAGGGAAGGACATTACACTTTGTACCTTGTACTTTTGTCTAATTTCACTTTGACTTTGTCTATTAGTCATTTTGGCCTAAAAGTGACTATTAATTCACAAAGGGGTGAATTAGAGACATAAAGTTGATTTAGGAAACTTAACCCAATGTGGGTTTTTGATTTAGATATTTATGGGGAGATCTCAACCATTGATTAGATGGGAGATGATATGATCTCCACCATTCATTATCTAGGCTTCCTTTTGGATGTCAAAGAGGGGCGCAAAGGGTGAAGGAGGGCACATTCTTCACTTTTTCATTTGCTTGTTGAGAGAGGATCTCTTGGGGGATGGAGATGAGGTTAGTTTTGTGAGGAGACTTGAGCTAGGGCGCTTGCTTTCATGGGGGGAGGCTTGCATCATATGCCATAGTTTATTTACTGGAGAGGTTCTACTTCTAAGGAGGGTGCATTGCCAGATTGGGGTGCATTAGTTGTAGAGAGACTTCTAGCCATCAGATTGCAGTGAGATCAGTTGTAGAGGATAACCATTCAGCAGATCTTCATTGATGTGGAGGGGTTTCAAGATATGAGCTCACAGTTGGCAGTTGGAGAAGATTCAGTAGTTCTGGCAGTTTGTATGAGGGGCGCACCATTCCGGGGTGCATCTGGTGATTTTGAGCTTGTATATCAGCTCAATTGGAGTTTCTATTGTATTAGGTTCTTTCATATATTGTACTTACTGTATTGCACCTTCTTATTTCCTCATATATACATACATATTCCAAACTGGTTTTTCTCGGGGGGGTTTTATCCAGGGTCATGTTGACCAAAAATACTTGTGTCTACAAATGCATGTATTAGTCTCTTAGATCTGTTTCATTTTCATAATTAAACGATTTTTAGGTGTGTTATGTTTATTTTGAGATGCATGTACTAATTTCTGGTGACAAAAATGACATGCTAGAACACCCAAAATTGAGAACATAATTGTAACAAATCAGCAATAAACTTTTGGACTGTTTGTTGTTATAAAACAACAGAAAATACATTACTTGACAGTTGAAACTTAGAGCCTTTCTTTGGTCAAAGACAGGCCAAGAAGGAAATTTGATAGGACTTGGATTTTTCACATGGTATTAGAGCTTCGATGGCTGAAATTTTGGATAGTTAGGACAACATTTTAGTGGCTGTCATACATATCTTTCTGGCAGATTTTTTAGGACAGCCATTGACTCATTCAGTGGTTGTCAGACGGAAGAATTTTCCAGAGGATTGTTGGGCAGTTTGGACACTTGTCATCAATATTTTTTCACACCTACGTAGTAGGAGTGAGGCTGATTTGAATTGACCTCTTTTCACACCTATTTTGTTAGGAGTGAGGTCAGATTACATTTGTCTCTTTTCACACCTGTGTTGGCCTTGGAAGAGTGAGCATCAGTTAGGGATTGCAGTTTGGCAGACATGTCAGCATCTCAGATGCGAGTTGAGGACAGGCTAGCAAGGGCTAGCAATTGGTCTCCTTGGAAGGCCAGGATGATCTTCGTCTTGGAGGACATCGAGCTATGGGATATAGTGGAGGCAACTGTTCCCCCCATTCATGTCACTACTCTTGTGTTGGTGGCAGATTTCAGGAAGAATAACAACAAGGCAAAGATAAATATTTGTGATGCAGTTCATGACCATATCATACCCCATTTGACGAGGAAGGTTTGTGCATATGACATGTGGGCATCTCTATGCAAGATGTATGAGAGCTCCAATGAGAACCGGAAGATGGTTCTTCATGATCGATTCAAGGGCATTCGTATGCTCAAGGATGAGTTGGTAACTTCATTCCTTGGTCGTTACACTCAAATCAGAGAGGAGCTTGGAGCCGTCAATGAGGTTATTGATCCTAACTCTTTGGTGATGCAAGATATGAATAGATTCACCAAATCGTGGGGTCCATTTGTACATGGAACAGTTTCCAGGGAGGTCATGCCTACATGGGAGAGGATGTGGAATGACTTCATCCAGGAGGAGATTCAGTTAGCAGTCGAGGCTTCTGGATAGTGGAAACAATAGATTAGTTAGGGTGAGGAGGATCTTTCTCTTTGGACAAAGGGAAAGAAGAAGGTCGGTCAAGGGGGTCGGCAAGGTCCCAAGTTTGGGGGCCAACCACATGGGAGTGGAGGAGTAGAGAGAAGCAGTGGTTAGGGAAGTGGTCAGAAGAGACATATGAGCAAAGTGAAGTGCTTTGTTTGTAAGAATTTTGGGCACTATGCTGGACAGTGCCCAAATAGGAAGAAGAAGAAGGGTGGTATCATAGCTACAACAGAGGAGCTAGAATTTTAGACACAGTTTCATAGAGAGTGTGCTTTCCTCATATGCTACACTTCAGTTGAGACAACACCTTGTATCTGCTATATTAATAGTGGGGCTTCGAGCCATATGACTAGTTTCTGAGAGTACTTTTCTGATCTCTGAGACACCGAGGTCAGGATTGAGATTTCTCTTGGAGATGACAGAGTTTTCAGAGTTGCAGGGGTTTGCACTATTTCTTTTCAGAGAGATGGCATGCCACCCATATCGTTCACAGATGTTCTTTATGTCCCTGGCATGAACAGGAATTTGATATCAGTTTCCACCCTCTAGGATAGAGGTCTTGAGGTGAGATTCAGAGGCTCTGAGGTACTGATTCATCCTCAGGGTTCTTCACTAGCCTTAGGACAGGTGATTGGAGTGAGAGAGGGGAAAATTTTCATATTTATTTTTCAGCCACTTCATGTATTGGCAGCGAGCAACAACAACAACAGATATTTATGTGAGTTATGTCATCATAGGATGGCCCACCTACATCATGGGGCTCTTGGAGGCTTGAGAGAGGTTGTGACCGGACTGCCACAGATCAACATAGAGCATCAGGATGTTTGTAGAGGGTGTGTGCTTGGAAAGTTTTCTAAGGCATCGTTCCCCAATAGTGACACCAGGTCAGTTGGGATACTGGATTTAGTACACACGAATGTGTGTGGGCCTATGAATTGGAGGTCCTTGAGTGGTTGTGAGTACTATATCACATTTATAGATGACTACTCGAGGAAGACTTGGATCTATTTTCTGAAGGCCAAGAGTGAGGTCTTCACACGGTTCCAAGAGTTCAGAGCTCTTGTGGAGAACCAATCAGGAAAGAGGATCAAAGTCTTGTGGTCGGATAACGGGGGAGAGTATTCCTTGAGACAATTTTTAGAATTTTGTGCTGAGCAGGGCATTAGGAGACAGATGACTATACCTTGCAACCCCCAGTAGAACAGGGTTGCCGAGAGGAAGAACCGAGCCATTATCGGTGCAATAATATCTATGCTACATGATCAGATTTTTCCTTTGTATTTATGGGCAGAGGCATGTTCTATTGCAGTTTACCTATAGAACAAGAGACTCCATAGGATTTTGGGGAAGATGACTCATGAGGAGGCCTTCACTAGTAGGAGGCCCGATGTCGAGAACATCAGGATCTTTGGGTGCGTGAATTTCTCTCATGTCCCCTCGAAGAAGAGGACAAAGCTAGACCCCACAACCTAGCAGGGGATTCTAGTTGGATACTCAGAGGTGTCAAAATCCTATCGCATCGACATTCCACCACTTAGGAGAGTGGTGGTGAGCAAAGATGTTAGATTTGAGGAGGATAAGGATTTTGCGAGATCTCTTGAGTCGAGCGAGAGTTGGAGTTGAGGATGATGTAGAGTTTCCAATTGCAGTCTCAAAGGGAGCACAGCCTCATATTTCAAGTACACCAGTATCAGGGGTGACAGGGTCACCGTGCATAGCTTCAGGGTCACAGTGAAAGCAGTTTCAGTCAGATGGGGCACATAATTTAGAGGGAGCACAAAATTCAGGATCTCAGAGTGTTGAGATGATTCCTGTGGCAGTCACTCTTGGGAAGAGTGACCTTAATTATCCATTGACCACTTCAAGGAAGAGGAGACCTATATGGTTTCAAGAGACCCTGAAGGGGGCCAAGGAGAATGTAGGGGATCCCAAGAGCCAGATCAGAGAGAGCAGGTCACTAGTCAGATTTGGAGCATACTTAACACTTGTGATGAGTATCAAGGATACCGAGCCACAAAATTTTGGCACAGGCAGTTGACCATCAGGTTTGGAGAGAGGCCATGGTCGAGGAGTATGACTCCATTGTGTGCAATGATGTCTGGGATGTGGTTCCAAGGCTAGTGGGGAAGTCAGTTGTGACTTCCAGGTGGTTTTACAAGACCAAGATGGATGTAGATGGAAGCATTAAGAAACACAAGGCCCACTTTCTAGCACAGGTCTTCTCACAGACTGAGGGAGTCGATTATGATGAGACTTTCGCACCAGTTGCGAGATACACCTCTATCAGGACTATCATTTCCATAGCAAAAAAGATGGGTTGGCACATTCACCAGATGGATGTGAAAATTGCATTTCTGAATGGATTCATTGAGGAGGAGGTGTACATAGAGAAGCCACAGGGTTTTGAGGTGGGTGATAGGAAGAATCACATGTGTCTTTTGAAGAAGGAACTATATGGTCTGAAGCAAGCTCCCTGAGCTTGGTATTCTCGGATTGATACTTATTTGCTTCAGATGGGATTTGAGAAGAGCGATGTTGATCCAAACCTCCATTTCATCATTAGGGGGGAGGACACGCTCATTCTCATTTTTTATGTGGATGATTTATTCATTACTGGAGCCGAGGATCTCATAGATGAGTGCAAGATGGGACTTTCATCAGATTTTGAGATGAGTGATATCGAATTGATGCACTACTTTCTGGGTATGGAGGTATGGCAAGAGGAGGGTCACATATTTCTTGGGCAGGGGAAGTATGTAGCATATATTTTGAGCAGGTTTCAGATGGAGGACTGCAGACCCATGTCTACACCTATGATCACCAAGTGGAAGAAGCTTATTTATTCAAATATCCAGTTGGTGGATGCCACAGTATATAGGCAGTTGATCGGTTCGCTCATGTATCTGGTTAACACCAAACCAGATATATGTTTTTCCGTGAACACACTCAGCTAGTACATGGTTGAGCCGAGGAGTGTTCACATGGTTGGGGAAAAACACATGTTGAGATATGTTGTTGGGATAGTGGACTATGGCCTATACTATGTCAGGGGAGATGGAGTCAGTTTGGTTGGATACGCAGATTCAGATTGGGCAGGATGTGTTGCTGACAAGAAAAGCACCTCAGGGTGCTACTTCAGTTTGGGGTCAATATTTGTTTCCGGGTTCATCCAAAAGCAAAAGTGAGTTGCTTTGAGTTCAGCCAAGGCAGAGTATATGGTGGCTAGTCAAGCCAGTTGCGAGGCCATTTGTCTTCATAAGATGCTGGTTGGTTTATTTGGTCAGGAGATGTCACCTATTGTCATTCACTGTGATAATCAGAGTTTCATAAAACTCTCTGAGAATCTAGTGTTTCATGACCGGTCAAAGCATATTGAGATTAGGTACCACTTCATTCATGGTTGGGTTC
Source organism: Picea sitchensis (assembly GCA_010110895.2). Lineage (NCBI taxonomy): Eukaryota > Viridiplantae > Streptophyta > Pinopsida > Pinales > Pinaceae > Picea > Picea sitchensis. The sequence goes on along the minus strand of SNQJ01S0004149.1, from coordinate 137,260 downwards.
AAAGAGGGGCAATTCAATTGCAGTATGTATCTACAGATAACTAGGTTGCAGATATTCTCACTAAGGCCCTCCCATGGGGCAAGCATGTCTATTTCAGAGACAAGATGGGCTTGGTGAGGAACACCTTCCTCGGTAAGAGGGAGTGTTGCGTTTTGTACCTTGGGAGGTACTCCCCATGTGCTTATGACCTCCTTAGCACATGAAGTAAGGACATTACACTTTATACCTTGTACTTTTGTCTAATTTCACTTTGACTTTGTCTAAAGTGGAATTTAGTCATTTTGGCCTAAAAGTGACTATTAATTCACAAAGGGGTGAATTAGAGACATAAAGTTGACTTAGGAAACTTAACCCAAAGTGGGTTTGTGAATTAGATATTTATGGGGATATCTCAACCATTGATTAGATGGGAGATGATATGATCTCCACCATTCATTATCTAGGCTTCCTTTTGTATGTCAAAGAGGGGTGCAAAGGGTGAAGGAGGGCACATTCTTCACTTGTTCATTTGCTTGTTGAGAGAGGAGCTCTTGGAGGATGGAGATGAGGTTAGTTTTGTGAGGAGACTTGAGCTAGGGTGCTTTCTTTCATGGAGGGAGTCTTGCATCATATGCCATAGTTTATTTACTGGAGAGGTTCTACTTCTAAGGAGGGCGCATTTCCAGATTGGGGCACATCAGCTATAGAGAGACTTCTAGCCATCAGATTGCAGTGAGATCAGTTGCAAAGGATAGACATTTAGTAGAGCTTCATTGTTGTGGAGAGGTTTCCAGATATGAGCTCACAGTTGGAAGTTGGAGCAGATTCAGTGGTTCTGGCAGTTTGTATGAGGGGCGCACCATTCTCAAGCGCATCTGGTGATTTTGAGCCTGTATATTAGCTCAGTTGGAGTTGCTATTGTATCAGGTTATTTCATATATTGTACTTACTGTATTCCACCTTCTTCTTTCCTCATATATACATACATATTCCAAACTGGTTTTCCTCGGGGGGGTTTTTTCTAGGGTCATGTTGACCAAAAATACCTATGTCAAAAATGCATGTATTAGTCTCTTAGAACTGTTTTATTTTCAGTGGTAAATGATGTTTAGGTGTGTTATGTTTATTTTGATATGCATGTACTAATTTATAGTGACAAAAACAACCTTCTAGAGCACCCAAAATTGAGAACACAACCGTAACAAATCAGAAAGAAACTTTTTCACTGTTGTTATAAAACAACAGAAAATATATTACCTGACAATTGAAACTTAGAGCCTTTTTTTGGTCAAAGGCAGACCAAGAAGGAAAGCTGATAGGACCTGGATTTAAACAAGCTAAATGAATATGGACAGATAGTCAGAAACAAGGCCAGATTAGTATGCAAAGGGTATGCTCAAGTTGAAGGAGTGGACTTTGAAGGAACATTTTCTCCTGTTGCAAGAATTGAATCTATCGAGATGTTTTTGGATTTTGCATGCTATGAAAAAATCAATGTTTACCAGATGGATGTCAAATCATCATTTTTAAAAGGTGACCTTGAGGAAGAAGTTTATGTGGAGCAACCTAAAGATTTTCTTCTTACTGATAAAAATAATTATTTATGTTGACTAAAGAAAGCCCTGTATGGGATAAAACAGGCTCCAAGAGCTTGTTATTATAGACTGGAGATGTATTTTCATCGGCAAGGATTCAAAAAGGGAACTTCATATAGCAACTTATACATCAAGGTTGAAGGTAATGATCTATTAATTATTGTGGTCTATGTTGATGATATTATTTTTAGCAGTAATATTGAATTAATGAGTAAGAAGTTTGCAGCTGCAATGCAATAAGAGTTTGAGATGTGCATGTTAGGAGAACCCTCCTTCTTTCTTGGGTTACATATTCATCAATCAAAAAAGGGAATTTTCATTTATCAAGGTAAATATCTCAAGGAAATATTTAATAAATTTGGCATGGAAAACTATGCACCACTAAATACTCCAATGACTACCAGTTGTAAACTCAACAAGGATGATGATGCTCCATAAGTATATCAAACCATGTACATGTCTATGATAGGCAATTTAATCTATCTCATAGCTTCAAGGCCTGACATCATATAAGAAGTGGGTCTGGTAGGTATATTTCAAGCCAATCCTAAGGAAACTAATGTTCTTGCAGTCAAAAGAATATTTAGGTATTTGCAAGCCACTAATGATTATCGATTGTGATATCAAAATAACACAGACCTCGTTCTTAGAGCTTATACAGATGAAGATTGGGAAGGAATCTTTGATGATAAAAAAATCACTAGTGGAGGTGCATTCTTCCTTGGAAATTGTTTAGTATCTTGGCTCAGTAAGAAACAAAGTTCCATTTCTATCTCTACAACTAAAGCAGAGTATATAGTTGTAGCATCCTAGTGTACACAAGTGTTGTGGATAAAGACCAATATCAAGGATATTCAAGTTCTTAGTGATCAACCTGTTTATATCATGTGCGACAACACAAGTTCTATTAATCTCTCCAATAATCTTGTTCAACACTCTAAAACTAAGCATATCCCCATCAAGTATCACTTTCTCAAAGAACAGGTTCAAGATGAGGTGGTTAAATTAGAATATGTTCCTTCCAAAGAGAAGATTGTAGATATCTTTACCAAGCCATTACCTAGGGAATCCTTTGAGTACCTCAGAGAGAATTTTGGATTTCTTCCCACTCCTCATTTAGGTGAAAAAATATTCATGATAGGTTGGAGGTTGTTGAAATACCTTCCTAGCGTTAGGGGGACTAGCTCAAGAAATTGAGCAGCATGTAATATAAGATTTTGATAAGGTGAGTCACTCTCAGGATGTGTGTGGTTAGAAGTACAGTTCCCTTTTCTATTGATGTCAAAGGGGGAGAAACATACAGCTGTGAAAAAGAGGATGATACAACAAGGGGTAGTGAAGGCTAGAGGAACACATTGACAGGAGGAGAATCTCAACAATAAGAGTTGTCATCAATGAAAAAGGGGGATTTTATTGAGCATATGTTGTCATTGATGTCAACATGGAAAAAAGTTGGTTCACAAGTGTTAACACTAGAAGTCACCTTCAAATTGCGTTGAAGGTAAGCCTAGTACCCATCATTTTATATGTCACAGGTTGGTTTTAAAGAGGTCAAATGGGCGCAAACTCAATGATAATAACGTTCTAACTCAGAAATCTAGACTAGCATGCACTAGCAATTGAGGTCTGGAATCAACTTTAGTTAGTAAGTTGGAGTAAGGGTGAATAGAGGGAAGACTTTGGTAAGGAGAGTGTAGAGGTATGTTGTTGACATCAGTTCTTCCAGCAGCCTAAGGAGGAAAAACTTAAACACAAGATCCTCTTGAATTCAAATCTCAAGGAAACTGAAAGAAATTATAACAACACTATAATCAAGCATTCATCATAATACAGTTACAACAATTCATGTGAATCAATCATTCATGAACTCTCTCAGTATCGGAGGAAAATAAGATGGAGCAAGAAAGATGACTTATATTAACCAAGATGTCTCAAAAACAAATACATAACTAGTGAACCAGTGTTCTTCATAAAAATATTACAATAGCAGGGAGCCTAGCTCAACCATTTGACCATAACAAAATATCAAAACTGCTTATATATACTAAAAATACTGCAACCACCAGGAGTGTGATCGGACCCATGAATTCAAAGTTTCCAGTCGATGCATACTCTTTCATCTTGTGTAGGCCTTCTTATGTCAGACATGATCCCGGCTCAGTGTGGGCTTTGCGAGAAAATCTTTCCACCAGGGATCTTTGGAGTGATAATCAACCCCTGCGACCCTTCTCTCCACGCATTCTATTTATGGGGTGAGACGAGGCCTGACACCCATGAATGTTCTAGGCAGTGCCCATGACTTCTTCAAGTCAATCTTGACACCTTGAGGCCAAGAAGATCTTCTTTTGTGACCAAATATGAGTGCTTTCGGCCTTTGGTGCAACTCCTCTCCATCACTCCATCTTCAATGTGACCTAGGGCCATGACCCTACGTAATTGCGTGATTGTGGGCACTACCAAGGGTGGTCTGAAAGCAAACCTCTTTTGTCCCCACAATACACCATGAACCACCACGCGTCCCTTTCTAAAAACCATGGTTTCGAATGCGGCTCACCCTTGAAATTTTAAAACGTGCGCACCTTCCAACCCCACAATGGAGCATGACAATTGATATTATGATCTGAGATGAGGCTTCTTGATCAACGACCCATCTCTGGTACTTTAGATCAATGGATCAGATCTTCCCTCTTTGAATCAACACATAAGATCTGCTTCATGAATTGGCCTTTGGGAATTTTAATTCTCAAACTCCATTTTTCTTCTGCTACTTTTATCCATAGTGAAGGATCTGGCGACGCATGACTCCTACTAATCAACGGCTCAGATTCTCTTTGAGCGCTTTGGGTCTTCGGGACTTCTAAGCATTTCTCATTTCAAATCTCTCGAAGCTCATTCACTCGAAGGCTTGGATCGACTGCCACCTGACCCCTTTAGATCAATGATTCATACTCACTTTGGGGCCTTTTTCTCTAGCGATATACTTTGTGCAAGTTGGCACTCTCAAATGCCCGTGAGCCGCTGATCTAGACTATTCTAGGAATCTTCATTGTTGAAATATTAAAACTGCCTTCTGCTTATGCTTCAATCCCAAAACAGTCTACTAAGAAAGTTTCTCTTTGTGTTCATGG
>SNQJ01S0004149.1:84915-111066 GCA_010110895.2 Picea sitchensis | reverse complement strand
CCCCCCCTGATCGATCTATCTTTAACGGAGGGGGGAGGGGGGATCCAGAATCGATTGTTTTCTGGCGGGCCCCTTATCTATACATGGCGGTAGTCCATTGGTTCTGAATCCCACTGCCTCCCACGGTATGACATACCTGGTCACCCCATGACGCCATTTTTCCATGTTTTTCCCCTAGAGGTCACGTCTCATTACTTTGTCAGTCCATTCTCCTCGTTCGCCCTTTACAAGTCCTCTCACCATGGTTACTCCCCAATCTGCTCCTGCCACGTCGCCCAGCCGTATTCTTCAGTCATTGTCACCTGCCATCTCACACTCTAAACGACCCGTTGGCCATTTATTACTGGTTAACGTATCCGTTAACCTGTTGACCTGTCTCCCGTGCCCAACGGGTATCCGTTTACTCAAAACCATTGTTTCCCTTCTTTCTTCCATTGCTTACTGTATCGCCTCACCAGAAAATACCTTTTTCGTCGCACCAGAGAAAAAAAATTCCCCATTTTTTCTCCATTTCAGTCAACCGTCCCAAGCCACCATCATCCCCACTAACGATTGTTTGATTTGCAGGTATTTTACATTGATGGTGCCAAAATAAAAGAGGGCAAAAGTCGAGGAGAATCCTTTCCTCCGGCCTACTGTCGACCTCGACAGGATCCATCTGGCCGACAAAGACCATTTGGTTGCAGACACCAGATGCGAGTTCGACTTCGCAGACTTGCAGTCATGGCTCAAAGAGGTTTTCCTTGACCAGAGCGACAAAATTGGGCTCTGGGAGTCCAACCTCCCTTTGTATCTTTTCCCCCAGGTTCACCATTTCCCCAAATTCTCCCTCAAGTGCCAAGCCCATTACCTCCCCGAACAGAGAGTCATAGTTTCTTCATTAGGAGAAATTCTTTTCCTCATTACACCTGAAACCATTGACGAGATGATGCAAATACCCAGAGTTGAATCCGTCTCGTCGTTCAATATGGAAATTATCACAGAATTGTATCAGAAATTATCCTTCCCCCAAAGAGCTCAGAGTTTCAAGTTTTTTCTCCCACAGGCTGCTCAACTCCCCACTACAAATACCATGTATCCTTCTACCCTATTCTCAATGAAGGGAAGCCAGGTCATCTCGTCGCTCTGCGCCCTCCTTGGGTACTTTTCGGATCAGTGGGTGGATGAACCCATATTGGGTTTTCTGTCCATTTTCTCCATAGATGAGAAACCCACTACTCAGTTCGACTACATCGCCTTCCTGGCAAACAACATTCATGATCAATTTTCAAATTTCGCCACAGAAGGCATGTTCCAGTATTCCTCAATACTGGATTGCATGTTCCTATTCTTTCAAGAAAACAAATTCCCCTTTTCGATGTAGAAGATGGACAAGGATGGAAGGCCACAGGTGGTGACAACGTGGACTTCGCTGCTCAGGCACAACTCTATAGAATTTAGCTTCAAACAATTTATCGAGCAGTTCTACCATCCTGTGGTGAGCATGCTCAGTGGCAGACCTGAGCCGAGAATAAACGAGGAAATTCAAAGGATCCTACACCTCTTAGATCTTGCAAAAATGGGAGATTGGTACCTGTACCAGGACCACACAGAGATCAGAGTGTATGGGTGTGAATCGATTCCATACAAGTTGCCCAAATATTTTCCCGTGAGGATATTTGCCCTGGAATACATAAGACAAATGATCAATTCAGATGACATACATTTTGTGTCTCTGAAGAAGAAGCAGCAACTCATAATCAAAGGGCAAATTGGGTCATTCATCTGTAATAGTCGAGGCAATGGGTTGGAAGAAGATAGACTGTTAAAGGAAATGAAGTTTTTTTCTAGCTTCATATGGCACTATGACCCCTGTGGAATAATTTCAGAGATGAGAGTTAAGAATAAGAATATACCATATTTCCACACTTCCAGGCCTGAGATAGAGAAGTTCGCTAACCAAACAGAATGGGAGCCAAACACTCTGGTTGAGACAGAACAACAGGACCTTTTGGTCACTGTCTCACAGACGACTACACCACAGGCTCCCAAGAAGAAAAGGCCCAGGAAAGACATTTTACCTTCTGTCACTGAAGTATAGTCCGAAGAGTTTCAACTACATACCAAGAGGCCAAAAACCAGTCAGGCACCCGACACGGCTGGTGAAAAGGGAATTTAATCCGCTACAACTCTAGAGGTTGATCGGTCGCTCCTTAGTACAAGCAGCAAACAAATCATGACTACATTGTTTCCCAAAAATCCTACAGATACCCCACCAGTCAATCAGCCGAGCAAAACAGGACCAAAATTGAGTATTTTTTAGAAGTATGATCTAATTAAAAAGAGAAACCAGACACTAACCAGCAGTACGTATGCTCAATTCTGGAAGCAAACATCAACTGCACAACACAGACTGTTGTCTGGATTCGACACTGAGAAGGGTAGAATGCACACGACGTTTCTGTAAGCACAGGTGCCAGACCCGAAAGTAATCTCTGATTACAAAAGGGCAACTTTCGAATTTCAGACTAAAGATGTGCATCCAACTGATCAAATGGATCTGCACAGGAAAACCAGAGAAATGGTTTTCTCCACATTGGCAAATGCTTCTACTACTGCCTCCAGGTTACAGGTATCTTTGAACAACGTCCAGACGCAACTGAAGTTAGAAAAAATATCATCCTTTGCCAAGGATAACAGGATTAAGACGTTGGAGGAATTGGTCCTCAAGATCGAATATGATCCCTCGAATGTGAAAGCAGTCGAGGAGGTGCTCAAGAAGAAAAATGTCGATATTTCATCTCTGAGGAAACAGTTGAAATTGCCACCAACAGAAGATTCATAGGCAAAGGAAATAGCAGAGACAGAAGGGGAAAAAGATGAGATGCTCAAGCTCATCATGGAGCAGAATGCACAGTTGAAGGAAATGGAAGCGAAATTGGAAAAACTAGTGAAAGAGAAGGAGCAGTCAAAGCCCATGGAAGTCATTCCACTGAGCGCAATTCCACTCACAGGAGTGAGCACAACGTCTGTAGCAGAAATTCCCTCGGCAACTCCATTGACAGCCTTGGAGAAGACTGTTGAACTGGCTAAATCCATGGAAGAAATGAATTTGCAAGAGACAAAGATTAGCAGACTCAAAAAGGAGATTGAGAACCTTTAGCAACTCAAGTCTTCTTACCAAACCAACTACTCCAAGGAAAAACAAACATTAGACCATCTCAAATAGGAATTGCAACAGCTTCAGAAGCAAACAGTGGCAGGAAAAACGCTAGCTGAGGTCAAATAAAGTGTCTGGATGGATATCACCAAGTCCATGAATGAAATATGGCCGATGATACAAATCATGTTCGAGAAAAATGAGTTGGTGCAAAGAAGTCAGCAGGCTATCAAGAATATAAGAGCAGAACTGGAAGAGATGCCCACAGAAGCTTCTGAGATCATTAAATTTCTGAATTCCAAAACCAGAGAGGAGCTAGAGGATCTAAAGATTGAAGCTAGGATAGAGACCATCCTCGAGGTCAAGAGGGTCCTGACCAAGAGAGGTCTGATGCTACAGCTGGAAGAAAAGGTTCAAACCATGGACTCAGGAGTGCAAAGATTTTTCAGCAAGATCGAAGCTCTACAGAAGAAGGGCCTTCCTGGTTTGAGAGTTATAAATGACAAGTTAATGACCCTTGCCAATTCCAAAAAGAAACTAGCCACTGTGGCTAAGGATAGCTCAAAATTCTCAGGAATACAAGGCAGTATCACGGGAAAGGCATTTTTAGATGCTTTATAGTTAGACATCAGCATTCAGCATGAGATCCGGTACATCTTCATCACCAAGCCAACCTTTGCCAAGTACACAGAGATGGATGAAGTATACCGAAGATTGCTCAAAGTCAGCGTTCCCAGTCACCTTCAATGGGAAGAGCTTTGCAATCTGATCGAGTAGTCGATGAGGTGTCCAAGCCTAGTCAGCTATCCAGTCAGACGAGGTCGTGCAGGGGCCTCACCAACGGTTCACCCCAAGAAATCAGCATGAAGTTTCAATGCATCATCAAGTAGTTTCCTAAATTTTTGTATCTTGTTAAGTTAGTTAGCTAAATTTAGATTAGCCACGTCCTGATCTTTAATGATAGGATCGTATATAATTTGATTATAAATACTTCACACTTTGAAGTACTGAGGGTTGATCTTTATGCCTTGCAAGCTACAAGACTGTAATTTTTATCAAGAGATCTTCCATTAAAATAAAGAGACGTTTTCACAGGATTCTCGCGTGTTATTCATTGGTGATGTTTTCTTTTCTATGTTGAATGTTTTCTTGCTCAGTTGTCATATTATTTTCTAATCTAAATCTTTTAAAAGTAACACATGTTGCAGGATTTATCTTTGTATACCCTGTTTTAGACTTTGAAAGATTTTAGTGTTTATCTTCTGATATTACAGTAAAGAAATTCTTAAATGCTTCTTTACTTTAATTGATATTCTCATCTTTTCTGCTATTCATCATTTTATTGCTAAAGAATCCAACGAATACATTATCTTTCCCTATGAAAAGAATCTTTTGTTTCTGGTTTAGATTTCTACCTTTATAACACAAACCCCATAGCCCAATGGATGTGTAAAGCCTCTTCATCCAACTCAACAAACACAACAAACCAATTAATCTTATTTTATATAACTAGCCTAATATCTTAAAGATAGAACATAGCTAAATCATACAGAGAGATCCCTTTATGAAACTGGTAGGGCTAGATTCCAGTTTCAAAGTGGTTGGATAAAGTTACCTCTCGTAGATTTCTTCTTTCCTAACAACCTCTGGGAATTTACAGAGCGTTAACAGGGAATATGGATTCAATGCTCTTTCAAAGGAGGATAAAAGAAAAAGAAAATCAAAGGATTAAAATCTAGGGTTGTGCAATCATAAGCCTAGGTATAAACCTTTAGGAAAACAAGTTTAGGGGGATGTACAATCTTGTTGGGAATTTTGTTCCATGCTTGCGTGTGTCCTTAATGCTGGGGATTTTAGACCTAGGGTTCATCCAGATTTGACCAACAAAACCCCCAAAGAATTGGCATATCAATCCTCGGCCAAGGCCGACAAAGGTCTCACCCTAGATGAATAGAGGATCAGAGAGACCATAAGGTCTTATGATAGGGATTAAGGCTAAACAAACAAAGATTCATCAAGTTTGGCATTCATGTGACTCATATTTGACAACTTATTAGGACTAAGAAGTAAAACAATACGCACACATAACCAACTCATACATGATAGACACAGAAGAGATCAAAACTATCACATCTTTATTACTAATGTCATTCCATTACAATAGAGGCATACATTACACAAAATATATATATGATAGCCACATAACTTCATATCTTCTCTATATAAATCCTTAGAAATACAACCCACTACACAATTTCAATTCTCTCAAACTCATACATATAAAAAACATAGATTTATATTCAGATACATTATAATATTACACAGGCTCAAAATGAATTCCATATCAAAGACTCAATGAATCTCCTCTAAACAATTAGCTAGCCCATTTATGATATCACTGCTTCCTTTTATATATTTCTTTGCTCGAGAGCTCTGTCTCTTTCTGGTTTTCTCCACTTGCTCGATTGATAAAAATGCCTCACACACTTTCAACACCTTCCTATTTTCCATGTAACGTTCATGAATCAATCCAATCTTAACCGCCCTACCAACTCATATTTTGTCAGCTCCACGATCCCTTGTGTTGCTGGTAGTAATAATTCGAGCGGATTTTCCGATGACTCTTTTCTTGATTCCAGCGTCCATCTTTTTCATTTCCAATGCGCATCAAAACCAGGACCGATGCGCATTAGATTCTCTTTTAGGCATGTCACACACTATCAAAACTTGGTTTGATGCTCACACCTTGCGCATTTCCTTATGCGCGTGTAAAACATTGGAATGAGCGTGCACAACTTTGTTTGTATGTGCACACAAAATGAACACAAAACTTTGGGTTTCAACAGGCCCCTGCCACTATTACTTGGCTCATCCTCGAGCCAACTTCTTTAGGGAATTATCGTCACAGTAGACGATACAGTGATTTTTACTTCCTCCATGAAGTCCTTATATTGGTGTCTGGGCTCATTCAAATGGCCTTGAAGATCCTACATAAGTTGAATAGCTACCTCAGTACCCATGGATGGGACCTAAGGGGTTGTCAGCTCTGTGATATTGAGTTGCTCGATGAGAGGGTCGGCAACAACTTGTACATCGGAGAGATGAGTATACCAAACCAAGGCCTTATCGACCATCGAAGTGATCAACTCTTGCATAGTCTGTTGCTTAGCCCGAGATGTAGTGATTTCCTTCGTTCTTGCAGAAATGGTGAGCATTGTAGCAGCACGCTCCCTAGGAGGTAAAGAACCCATGTCTCGTTTTTTTTGCGCGAGTCCTATTAGTGCCAATATTTTGTTTCTTGGTTTTTATCTGGCCATTATAGTCTGGTGTGCCTATCTTTATTTCCTTATCCTTTAGTGTGTGCTCTCCTTCTGACTCTTTGATCTGGATGCTGCGGGGTTCATCGTCATCAATATTGTCAACATCAATATTACCTCTTTTAGTTTTTCCACCAGCTTGTGATATGAACAAACCACCTTGTGTGTGGCTTCCTTGTGTTGTCGATGGAAATAAAATCCTTAATCTAGTGGAGCACCTCTCTTTGAGATAGATCTTTTGTTGTGAAATTTAATGTTAGAAGAAACTGGGAACTCATATGGGTTCACTTGATCGTTTGTCTCTTGAGTTCCTCCTGGATGTACCATATTCTAGGGACCATTTCCATAGTTTGTACAAATTGATGTACCCATTAGGCTTGAGGAATATTTTTAGAGGTTCAATGTTGTTCAAAAAAACAAATTTGTTCTTGAGGATCCTATGTGCCCTTGTAGTGGTTGGCTATTTTAAAGACAATGATGGGATGTAATTGAACCTTTATTAAATCAACTACATGTGCCCAACTATGAATACTCGGGTGATGTGTTGCCCAGCACTGTGCAGGTCTCCCTCGAACCATTGCATCCATGGTTTGAAGCCTTTCCTCCACGAGGACAAATTTCTCCATTTTCAAAGGAATATCTCTACCGACCCTATCCCATCAAACCGCGGGGCATCGCACAACTCTAATCTCCGACTGGAAACTTCATAGAGATTTTTCTACCACCTATCTTGTTGGTTGTGGAGCTTGATTGTCTTCCTGATTCATAGGTTTGTTTCGGTCGTGCTTGGATCCCATTCCCTAATGGGGGGTGTTGGGGGGATTTACCCCCCACAACTATTGTCGTTTTATAAGCCCCCCCTAGCAGGGGATTCGGGGGTAGCACCCCGGAAGCGAAATATTGGGAAAAATTACCTTGTAAAATATTGTAATTTCATAGTCAATCTGGACCGTTCCTTATAAGGTCGCAGATCTAACAGTAGAATTTCTTTTAGGAATTTTTTCCCTTGAATGAAATCTTCTTATATGAGGGAATTGTATTGTGGTTGTGTATGTGTGTGATTATTGTATTCTAAGAGAGGATATTGTGAGAGGAAGAAGAGGAAGTTACATCGGTTGAGATGTAGGTTGTATCCCTTCATTTTGTTGGATAATAAAAAGGAAGGACCTGACAATTTCTCTGGTGGACGTAGACAACACTGGGTGAACCATGTATATATGTGTCTCGATTGTATTGTGTATATTTTGTGTTTTATTTCTGCATTTATTTTATTTTATTTTTCCGTGGTCCTCTTTTTCTAACAACTAGTATTAAAGAAAAAGGCAACTCGCGGGAAAAGAGGGTTCCTGGTTCGAGTGGGAGCAATGGCGGAAGATGAAAATTTTAGGATCGAGAAATTTAATGGCAAAAACTACCAGTTATGGAAGATGTATATGGAAGATTATTTATATCAAAAGGATTATTCCTACCATTGGGTGGAATAGAAAAGAAGTCGACGGCCATGAAGGATGAAGAATGGGAAGTTCTTGGCAGGAAGGCAGTAGGATTGATACAACTAAGCCTGGAATTGTAGGTGGCTTTCAATATTTTGAAAGAAAAGACAGTGAAGGATTTAATGGATGCATTGGCTAAACTATATGAAAAACCCTAGGCATCCAATAAGGTATTTCTAATGAAGTGATTATTTAATGTGAAGATGTCAAAAGGTGGGACTGTTGCGGATCATTTAAATGAATTTAATATGGTTACTGATCAACTAGGTTTTGTAAAATTGGACTTTTATGATAAGGTCAGGGCTCTTCTAATATTGTTTTCATTGCTAGAAAGATGGAATGGTTGTAAGTAACTCTGTCTCTGGTTAAAACACTCCAAAATTTGATGATGTTGTTGGTGTTATCCTTAGTGAGGAAATGTGACAGAAAAGAAAAGGTGAGACATCAGGTAATGTGTTAAACATGGAGAATAGGGGAAGACAAAAGGATAGAGGAAAGGGCTTAGGGAAATGTGGGAATTCTAGGAAGGGAAGATCCAAATCTAGACTAGGAAAAATAGAGTGTTGGAATTGTGGAAAGAAAGGACATCTAAAGAAAGATTGCAGAGCTCCAAAGAAACAAAGAGATGGACATCAGGAGAAAATTCAAGAAGAAAATGTAACAGGTGATGTGTTACAAGATGCTTTCATTATTTTTGTAGATAATATTTTTGAGTCTTGGGTAGTAGATTCAGGGGCTTCATTTCATGCCACACTCCATAGGAAACATTTTCTAGATTATGTTCAAGGTGATTTTGGACAGGTTCATTTGGGTGATGATGCACCATGCAAAATTATTGGAATGGGAAATGTACAAATAAAGCAAAAGAATGGAAACCAATGGTTGTTGAAAGAGGTAAGACATGTTCTGGATCTAAGGGAAAATCTAATTTCAATAGGGAAGTTGGAAAGTGAAGGTCGTATATCCATATTTACATATAAGGCGTGGAATGTCACCAAAGGATCACTACTGATATCAAAAGGAGAGAAGGTAGTTACATTGTATTTATGTACTGGTAATATTGATTCTTTTATGTATTTAGCTTCTAAAGGAGTGGATACAACTCTTTGGCATCATAGGCTTGAACACATGAGTGAGAAGGGGATGCAGATACTTCACAAAATGAATTTGTTTCCAGATAAATTGATTTGGATTTATGTGAGAATTGTGTTGATGGAAAACAGAAGAAAGTCATATTTCTAAGAGTTGGAAAAGAAAAGAAGAGTGAAATATTAGAGCTTGTGCATACAGATGTATAGGGACCATCTCAAGTATCGTCTCTTGGTGGCTCTCTTTATTATGTTACTTTTATTGATGATGTAACTAGAAAAACTTGGGTTTATTGCATTCGACAAAAATATTATGTTTTTGACACTTATAAGAAATAGAAAGATTTGGTTAAGAATGAGACGAAAAAAAGGTTCAAGTGTCTAATATCAGACAATGGAGGTAAATATTATAGTCAAGAGTTTGATGATTATTGTGCATACCATGGGATTCGTAGAGAGAAGACAGTTCTAGGAACACGAAAATAAAATTGTGTTAGAAAAGATTAACAGGACAATCATGGAGCATGCAAGGAGTATGAGATTGCATGTAGGGTTGTCCTTACAGTTTTGGGAAGATGTTGTAGATATTGATGTTTAATTGATAAACAGAGGACCATCAATTTATTTTGATGGTGGAATTCCAAAGGAGGCATGGACATGTAAAAAGGTAAACTATTCATTTTTGAATACTTTTGGTTGTGAAGAATTTGTCCATGTTGATAAATAAAATAGATCAAAGCTTGAGGAAAAATCCAAGAAGTGTACCTTTATTGGATACGGTGTTAATGATTTTGGTTATTTCTTATGGGATTATGAAAATAACAAAATCATTAGGAGTAGAGATGTTATATTCAATGATAAGTTCATGTACAAAGATCAGTTGCAGGGAAAGAAACAGGAAAAAGAAAAACTATAATACATAGTGCTTGATGAGATCACTGAAAAATAAATTACAAAGGTACTAGAAAATCAATATGTATAACAATAGGAGAAACAAGTACCTCAAACACCTACAAGTGTTGTTAAAATATCTACCAAGTTAAGTAGACCCCCTGAACGATACTCTCCTTCATTGTATTATTTATTGTTGATTGATTCTGATGAACCAGAATGTTATGAAGAGGCAATGCAGGTAGAAACTAAAAATAAGTGGGAGCAAGGCATGAAAGAGGAAGTGGATTCCTTGGTAAATAACTATACTTGGGACTTGGTTCAGTTGCCTGCAGGAAAAAGAGCATTGCAGAATAAATAGGTTTACAAGTTGAAGGAAAAAGATGGAGGAAAAAAGAGGCACAAAGCTAGACTTGTTGTAAAGGGTTTTGCACAAACAAAAGGTATAGATTTTGATGAAATATTTTCTCTTCTTGTTAAGATGACTTCAATTAGGACTATTTTAAGTCTTGTGGCAGTAGAAGATTTGCATCTTGAACAGTTAGATGTAAAACCAACTTTTCTCCATGGGGATTTGGAGGAAGTGATTTATATGCAACAACCATAGGGGTATGATGTCAAAGGGAAGGAGAATTTGGTATGCAGGTTGAAGAAAAGATTGTATGGCCTAAATAAAGCTCCAAGGAAGTGGTATTTGAAGTTTGACAGGTTTATGACAGAACAAGGTTATAGTAGATGTCATTCTGATCACTGTGTTTATTTTCAAAGGATAGAAAATGGAAGCTATATTATCTTTCTATTGTATGTAGATGACATGCTTGTTGCAGGGTCTAATATGAATGATATAAATGTGCTTAAGAAGAAATTAGCTAATTCATTTGCAATGAAGGATTTGGGTGCTGGAAAAAAAATCCTTGGTATGAGAATAACAAGAGATAGGAAAAATCACAAATTGACATTGTCTCGGGGTGAGTAAATAGAGAAGGTGTTGGAGAGGTTTAGAATGCATAATGCAAAACCAATTTGTACACCTTTGGCCAACCATTTCAAATCAACTAAGGAAATGTGTCCCAATAAATAGGAGGAGATAGAATATATGTCCAGGGTCCCTTATTCATCAACAGTTGGTACCTTGATGTATGCAATGGTTTGCACAAGACTAGCTATTGCACATGCAGTGGGAGTTGTGAGAAGGTATATGAACAATCCAAGTAAAGAACATTGGGAGGCAGTAAAGTGGATTCTCAAGTATTTGAGAGGTACTTGTACTCATGCATTATGTTTTGTAGGTTCATACATTGTTCTAAACGGATATGTTGATTCAGATATGGCAGGTGATAAAGATAGCAGGAGGAGCACCACAGGGTATGTTTTTACTGTAGGTGGAATAGCAGTAAGTTGGATTTCAAAACTACAAAAGGTTGTTGCACTTTCAACAAAAAAAGCAGAGTATTTTGTTTCTACAGAGGCTAGTAAATAAATGATTCGGTTACAGAGGTTTATGGAGGAATTGGGAAAGAAGCAGGAGAATAACAGGTTGTATTGTGATAGTAAGAGTGTCATTCATCTAGCAAATAACTCAGCCTTCCTTTCAAATAATAATCGTATACAGATCATGTCAGGTACCATTTCATACGATCCATCTCGGAAGATGGATATTTGAAGTTGGAAAAGTTACATACTAGCCAGAATCTTGCAGACATGTTAAGGGAGTAACTAGGGAGAAATTGATTTCCTAATTAGTTTCAGATCGTATTCAAGCATGAAGGTGAAGATGAGAAATTTTCTAGGTCCAAGGTGGAGTATAGTCCAACAAGTACAACATCAGTGGAGTTTTTTTGATCAGTCTCCAAGTGGGTTGGAGACTGTTTCTTGTGGAGCCTGATTATCTCCTTAATTCAAAGGTTTGTTTCAGTCATGCTTGGACCCCATTCCTTAACGGGGGGGTGTTGAGGGCCTTTCCCCTCCACAATTATCACCAGAGAGGATCCAGGGGGGGCGACGATAATTTTTGTATTCCCCCCTTGGCGGGGGATTCGGGAGCAATGCCCTCGAAGTGAAATATTGGGAAAATTTTTATTGTAAAATATTTTAATTTCATAGTCAATATGTATCGTTCATTATAAGTTCGAAGATTTGATGGTAGAAGTTATTTTAGGGATTTTTTCCTTAGAAGGAAACCCTCTTATATGAGGGAATTTTATTACGGTTGTGTATGTGTGTGATTATTGTATTCAAAGAGAGGAGACTATGAGAGGTAGAAGAGGAAGTTACAACGGTTGAGTTGTAGTTTGTATCCCTTCATTTTGTTGGATAATAAAAAGGAAGGACCTAGCAATTTCTCTGGTGGATGTATCCCACACTGGGTGAACCACATATATCTATGTCTCTATTGTATTATGTATATTTTTTGTTTTATTTCCGCATTTGTTTTATTTTATTGTTCTGTTATCCTATTTTTCTAACATATCCATGGAATCCTCAAAATATGTGTCATAAGACTTCACACTTCTCCATCTTAACTCTCCATATACGGTGGGGTTGACGTAATCTTCTCTATGCTTGGTGATCTTATAGATATTTTCAATGACTAAGCTCTGTGCATCATCATCTACTGGCTCATTGTATCTGTCACCTTCATATGGACCCAGTGGTGCGACCACACACAGAGTATCTATCTCAAATGATATTTGTCTCTTCTTTAATTTCAACATCGCAGTATTTGTCTCTTCTAGTCAATTCCCAATTATGTAGGATATGGTTCAGATTCATCCATAATTTCTATGACCTGAAAGTTAGCCTTTGTTTTTACTCCTATGTTCACTTCCACTTGCTCTAGTTGATCGATTGGGTAGATTTTGTATTGATTGGCCAATCTTAGTTTGATGGACAATCAGACCAACTTCGGTTTACCCATTACCTCCCAAGATTTCTTTGGTAAAATATTCATGTATGAAATCAGATCCAACATGACTCCATCCATGTCATAGCCACCAATTTCTGTTGTCATCTTAAATTCTTGGCCAATGTGATTTTTCTTGTTGACCAAACATACATATCTTTTTGGTAGTAGAGTTGATTTGGTTGCCTCCACTCCTTTTTTCTTCATGCAAGTAGCTAACATCTGAGTCAACTTACTTGCATCTTTTGGATCATTCAACACAAACAACAACACAACAAAGAACTTACTCAGTCTTCAAATTCTTCCTTGCGACCTTAGTCATGCAAGACTTTTGCGTGTTGTATGTTGCACTTCCTCTCGGCATCGTTCTTCATGTGATTTCTGCTTAGTGTGTCATAGCTCAATATTTCTACAAGCTTCTTCTATTGACTATTGCATCACACACTATATTTATTTGCGCACATGATCTTCATTTAAAGATATTTTTGTTGTGTGTTGCAATTCCTCACACGCACGAACTTCTTCCAGTGACCTTTGTGTTGCGAGTTGTGCTTCTTCACAGATTCGAGCTTCCTCCAAGGACCTTTGTGTCTCTCTTTTCATCTCTTCTCGAATTTGAGTCTCCTCAAGTGACCTCTAAGTTATGCATTGCAGCTGCTCATGTGCTCTTTCTTCTTCTAGTGCTCTATGTGTATTGGGAAAGAACTATTTTTTTGGGGCAACATCAAACTTCGGAGGGGGTTGTGTTGCCAACCTTATCTTCCCATATAGATTTCGACCTGAGCCTTCACCATGCTCAAATTTTTCTCCTGTCATTGCTCCTCTTTGGGTTACTTCTTGGATACACGTTTCCTCATTCTTCTTCTTATTCTTGTGCGACTCTGCATGCACCATGTTACAATTGGTTTTTTCGTCTTCCCACTTTTTCAACAAGTCGAGATAGTCTTTAGTGACATGCTCAGGACTATAGTAGTATGTACAAAGCACATGCATTTTGGTACAAAACCTTGATACATGAACAAACTCTCCACATTTAAAACATATGGGGGGTCTACCTCCTCCTCCACAATATTCTCGGTTGCGGCCACGCCCATATCCACCTCGGGGACCTCCTTGGTATCCGCCTCTTTCCCCACTGTCATGATCATCACCCTTTTTTTCTTCATATACCTTGAATGCGTCGCGAGTATTATTTTGCATCAACTAGAATGAGCAACAATTATTTAATTTAGTATTTAATTTATCTTATTTTGAGGGTTCTAGGTACATATATTGGATACTCAAATCCTCGTGTCATTTGACTTAGAATTATATGATGTTAAAACTCACCATCATCATAGGTTCATTCATATTTGGTGATTATATAGAGGTATTTTTAGGTTGAAGAGAGTGAGAAACCAAAATAGGGTAAAGTTCCATGAGAAAAAACAAAATTTTATGGGTAATTTGTAGCATATACTTGCATTTAAGGAAAAAAAAAGATAGAGATGAGAGATATTAAGAGAACAAAAGTACCTCATGAGGATTTCATACATTATATAATGGCCAAAATTGTAATCATGGGCATTCACCTATCGCGGTTATATAGAGGATTTGTTATAGGTTTGTTAGGTTGGAACACAAATAAGATCCAACGTCATGCGCAAAACAAAATTTGATACATAGTTTGCAGTGCATAATGTATGTATTAAGACAAAAATATTATTGTGGGCCATATTATGAGGATATACTTTCTAGTGTAGTTAGACCGATATGGCCACCAATATGTTTTAATATTTTATAACTTCTCAAATGTAGTTTACAATCCACATGAAAGATTTTGATATTACAATAGCAAAGAGAAATTTAATATAATGGTTAGGGACATCATTCCCTAGATTATAGAATCATTTAATAGAATTGCCAGTGACATCACATCATTCCCTAACAATAGAATCATTAATCTCATTGTTGGTCAATTCTTAACCATTTTTAGGAGGGTTTAATTAACTAGACAAATAGGTTGTAGCATTAGTTGTTAAATTTAAGTAAGGGATACCCTATAACAATAAACTTAAACTAGGTTTGAATCAATATTGGATCAATTTGCAATATAACAAGGAAGGAACTTAAACTAAGTTTAAATTGATATTGGATCCATATTAGGTAATGTATTAAAGTTATTTTACATTTTAAAGATTAAATTGTATTAATATTAATGATGTTTGTTTAAAAAGTGAAAATTACTACAAATTTCATATTTTCAATATTTTATATAAAAAATTATTTTTATATTGTAGGACATAGTGCGCACTAAAGCATCTGGTGATAATGTTGCAACTACTACAAAAGATGAACAAAGAGAAATAGATGGAAAAGAGAAAAAAAAGGTTCATATAGCTTATTGTTCTATAGATTATGCACATGTGAGTATTTGTATGCAATAGATATGTCCATAAAATTGAATTGCTATATCATATTTATTCTATGTGATGCCTTTAAATTTCTAATAAGCAATAGTAAATATTTNATAGTTTGCAGTGCATAATGTATGTATTAAGACAAAAATATTATTGTGGGCCATATTATGAGGATATACTTTCTAGTGTAGTTAGACCGATATGGCCACCAATATGTTTTAATATTTTATAACTTCTCAAATGTAGTTTACAATCCACATGAAAGATTTTGATATTACAATAGCAAAGAGAAATTTAATATAATGGTTAGGGACATCATTCCCTAGATTATAGAATCATTTAATAGAATTGCCAGTGACATCACATCATTCCCTAACAATAGAATCATTAATCTCATTGTTGGTCAATTCTTAACCATTTTTAGGAGGGTTTAATTAACTAGACAAATAGGTTGTAGCATTAGTTGTTAAATTTAAGTAAGGGATACCCTATAACAATAAACTTAAACTAGGTTTGAATCAATATTGGATCAATTTGCAATATAACAAGGAAGGAACTTAAACTAAGTTTAAATTGATATTGGATCCATATTAGGTAATGTATTAAAGTTATTTTACATTTTAAAGATTAAATTGTATTAATATTAATGATGTTTGTTTAAAAAGTGAAAATTACTACAAATTTCATATTTTCAATATTTTATATAAAAAATTATTTTTATATTGTAGGACATAGTGCGCACTAAAGCATCTGGTGATAATGTTGCAACTACTACAAAAGATGAACAAAGAGAAATAGATGGAAAAGAGAAAAAAAAGGTTCATATAGCTTATTGTTCTATAGATTATGCACATGTGAGTATTTGTATGCAATAGATATGTCCATAAAATTGAATTGCTATATCATATTTATTCTATGTGATGCCTTTAAATTTCTAATAAGCAATAGTAAATATTTAAAATATAGAAAATATTGGTAATTGTAAAGTATAAATTAAATATGTTAATGGCAATATGAGTTTGAGAAAATATTATAATTCTTCACAAAAATGTATAAATGTGGCTATAATATATATTGACATCTCATGGCAATCATTTTTTTCTTCTATGTTCAAATATAAAAAGCATACTTAGAAGTTTATGGAAAATTCAAGAATTGTTGTTTAATATAAATTCAGAAATTTTGCCTAACTTTGAGATTTTCTGGATTTATTTTCTATGAAATTTCAGCCTTAGGATCAAATATGAAATATTAAATTACAGAAAAAAATAATTATCATCTTCAACCAAATTCATAAGGAAAAACAAAAAAGTAAACACCAAAAAAGTACTTCAATGCAACAATGTTTTTTCCCTTAGGGCACACTTCTCAAGATTTGAAATTAACTTGTAATGATAGATTATTACAACAGTTAATATGTCCCTTTAGCTTTTATATGTTCGTTAAGTCATTTGAAAAACCAATTCAATGTTATGTCAAATAAACATCCATAACCAATGTCAGAAACTACTCAACCATGAGGCTAATAAGTTGAAATTCAAATAGTACACAAAGTTTCGATAGTTGAAACATTTCATATATATATATAGATAAGATGAAGTACATGTACATACCAAAAACTCTATACAATTTGCTACAAGTTAAGTTGTCCAAACCCTAACTCCTGTCACTCCCAGCCAAAGTTGGTTGCTCCACCAAGGATCCTCAACAAGATAGCATACACATTGACAAGTACTTCATGGAACCTACACTTGCATCCCACAAGTGCACAAGATAATATCCCTCGTTCTTCTCCACATCAAGAACTCCAAGTAGTACTAGAGTTCCAAATCCCACAAAACCCTAGTCTTCTCACAAGAACTGCAAGATCAATTCCTCCCTTTTCTCCTTTAGGGTTTCTCCCAATCTCTTGCTTCCCTTGTATTTTTAGGGAAACACCCTAATCCTATTCTTTTCTTGAATATCCTCAAAAACCCTAGTGCTCGAGACAGAGGAAAGAAAATACAATGAAAGAGACTAATTCACTCTAGATCTCTAACAAAAATATGTGATCACTATATGTGTTCTTGAAGTGATGAATGAAAAAACTCACTTGCCCATTTAATTATATAAAAGGTGAGGGAGGCCAATAATAACAAAGTGGAACAATTCCACAATGAGTAACCAAGATAAAAAATAAATATGCCCACATGTGAAGCACTTCAACTCTTAGTGACACATGTCAATTTCTAAGGAATGAACGTACAACATGCAAGTATCCCAAGGTGAGTGTTCCTCAAGACAAGTCCAATGTTCCTCCTCCAAATGCCTCTAATGCTCTAGCACTACCTCTTAAAATATATGTACCTTTGGATCCAGCGCACCTACATGATCACTCCTCGACCTAAACGTTCTCAAGTTAACAAGCATTAGCTTTCATGCAAGCAACCAAGTGTCATGGTGATGCTAAAACTATAACATTTCAACCTCTCGCAAGGATAAGCAGGAAGAGGTGAGAATGGTACCCTGGGTTTAAAGCCCCAGAAGGAAAGCAAGTTAGACTGTAAAACCTAAATGTCTAAGCATTAATAGCTTATTTATGATTTTTCAAATATTTAACTTTTATGTGTATTGCAACTTTATAATATGTTTTTTTATACATAAAATGTAAATTAAACTTAAAGTTATTGTAAAGTTAAATGTACAAATGCTAAAATGAAATAATTTAATGAAAGTAATAAACTAAAGGTTTAGTTAGTATTTACAAGAATTACTTTGAAGTAATAAACATAATGAAATGAATTTTTATATTACTTTTTAATATTGCAATTAATAAAACAAAGCGTTGAAGATAATAAAATAAATAAAGAAAAGAAAAGAGTTTATTCGCATATTGAAACTAATTTAAAGAAGCTAAATATATTAACATTGTTTTGGTATTTTTTACAATTTTGTGAGTGATGTATCAAAAGAAAATAAGGAAAATAAAACTAGAACATCAAAAGGAATAATTTCAAAGATGGAAAATTGATCTTTATTATTATATGTAACCCCGTACACTCTTGTTAGATTTTTTTATGCTTTTGAATCCTTGCGAGAACTTGGTCTAGAAGTGAGTCTAATTACTCTAGATGTTATTTGCACTCATAATAGAATAACCAAGCGTTGAAAGAAAATGAAAAAATACTAAGTCGAACATTGAATAGATCAATGACACTGAAGCACAAGGTAGTTATCTACATACAATAAAATTGATTAACACTGAAATAACTCAGACTTTCTATACAGTAGACTTTAACAAATAAATCAATTACATCAAGAACACAATCAAAACTCATCCTTACTTCATTCCTTCTGCTACTTTGCAAAACGCCCCTACAATCATCAGATCATCAAATCCTTAAACTAGAAAATGAATAGAACATGAATGATAAAAAAAATAACCTCACAAAACTCCCTACATACCTCTCGTTAATTTTTTTCTCCTCTAGCTCGTTATTTGTTGCTTGTTTTATAATGTTTGATGGGAAGTTACAACTGTTAGGGTCGTATATGTTAACAGACTAAAGCGAACCACTTGGGATTTTCTCCCTTTAATAAAATAAAATCTTGTGTCCCCAGACTCGCCTTTACTCATGATAATTACCTTTGCAACATCATAGATCAACTGCTTAACTTTCCCATGATACCTGTAGAGGGGAATGAGATGATAGTTCAAAGTTTCTAATAGAAGCAAATGAACCCCAGTTTTGCTTGATGTTGATTGAAAACGTTGCAGCGCATTAAAATGGAGACGAAACAACGAATGTGGAATTAATAGTAATCTCACATACGTTTCCACCATGGAAATGCTTGGCACAACTTGGCTAGTAAACATGGTATGCTCAATCTAACTAAAAAGTCGTATGCATAAGTGGAGAGACAAGCCAAAAAGTAATGATATTCGAAAAGCATGTGTCTCACGCATCATGGAAAGTCTCAAGCATCATGGATAGTCACACATTATATTTCAAACAACTCATTATTGCCTCACAAGCTGGTTGAGCCATGGTATATGAAAGAACCAAGAACATACTCGTATATTTTTCATCTAAGTTTAGATAATCCAAAGGACGTTTTCCTTTTGTTACTTTCTTCCACCATTAAAATCCTGATTATAAACAAGCTTTTTTTCATGTTCAATTTTTTTTGCTCATTTTATTCAAAGAGTTATTTGCCATAACAGTTTGGAAACACTAGGTGTTGATACAACATAGTAACATATTCAAATTTATTGACAAGAAGTGTCACAAGATTCAGAACCAAACTCTCCTCATGTGAAGTGCCCCCAACTTACCGAGAAATGTGTTTCTTACTAAAGTAAATATAGATATAGGAGGTCAAACCAATAATAAATACAAGATATAGTTTTACTACAAAGTTGAGGTAAGAATTCGTCTGAACTGTATTTTGCATTGTTTCCCAAAACCACCTCAAATGAAAACCCAACTCGTAAGGAATGTGTTCATGGAAAAATCTGCAAGAAGTTTTTGTTGGTATACTAAATGCTCAACATGCAATCTCACATTTGATGGAGCTCCCACCCACATGACTAGACTTAGAACATATGTATATTCTTTCGACACAACTTCATATAGTGTTGTTGCACCACTTTCAATAGATTTTAGTACTTTTGTCTCTCTTTCTTTATGATGCTTGATATATCCACAAAGAAGTTTTGTAGGCCAAAGGCTTGGCCTCCCATGCATTAGAATTATAATATGTGGAGAAAGGTCAAGAAATTGATGCTTCATTTCCAAGTAACCTTTCATGTTTCCACCAGACTCACCATCTAGGACGAAACTCCCTTTCCCTACACATTGATCGCCAACAATTAGAGTATGTGTCCTGACATGAAGTAGAGCCATGTGACCATATGTATGGATAGATGCAAAAATAACTTGGAACTCTTGTCCACCAACACAAAGAGTAGAACCACCTTGTACATTGACACATTTAATACATGTTGCACCTTTCACAATACGTCATATAGTAGCTTCATGAGCCAGTAGAGTGACCTTAGGATTGCACCTTTGTACAACTAAGAGACCATCTACATGATTACGATGATGATGTGTCAAAAATATAACAAGCTTTATTGGCAATGAAGTGACGATCTTTGCACATTGTGATTTAATTTTGAATTTTGATTTAAGAGATTCACCAAAATCAAAGGAAGACACAAAAGCTACCAAAGGTCCTAAACAATCATCTCTTCGGTTCACATCTACAAGTAATCTCGATGCATTAGGAAAGGTGAGCCACTTAGACCCTTCTGATCAAATAAATTCATATGTTTTGATGTGAGTTGTGAAGAACATTGTATGAATAGGAAGGGCAGGTCCAAAGTCATCCTATTCAAAATATTTCCAATAAATCCAAGGGATGGTCATGCATTTGTTTAGATATATATGCATGAAAATATTAATAACACAACGAAAAATTTATTTGCATCCTTGCATCCCAATCAACAGAGGTATCAATAACCTTAGTTGCAGATGTGGGTAAGTATACATCTGGGGTAGATGTGCAACAAAAGTTCCAAAGTTGTACCTGTTTTTCCCAACATTGTTGGCTTTGTTGCATGCCATGTAGGTTAGGGCCCAATAATATTGATGTGTCAGTTCCTCTTCTTAATGATGTATATTATTGAGATTCCCTTTGTGAATAGGAATAGCACTTTTCTTCAAATAATCATTGATCATATTCACCATTACATCCAAGAGTTATATGAAGCAGAAGCTGCAAAAGTTAACATTGGATTCAAAGGAAGGGAAAGAGAAGTCAAGGTAGCCGAAGCAACTGCTCTTTCTCTTAGGAATAAATTAAAGAGATTCCTTCTTGAATATGATCGCTTACTAGAGGACAAATAAAATCTTTGAATCCAATTAGTATTATTTGATTGAATTTTTTTCACGTTCTAATAGAAAGAAGAATACATGAAGAGAATCCTTCATATTTTCAAGATCATTATTGGTTTTTATCGAGATACATCTTTGAAAATCCTACATAGTGTGTCAAACTTTTGTCAAGCATGTGTATAACAATTCTATGCATCTCTTTATATGTTTGACAACAAGTGTGGATCATGTTAAATCAAATTGTAAGAATGATCTACAACCATATTTGGTCCTTTTTCTCTGTCCAAACAATATATGTATAATTTTGGTAAGGCTATGGTGCAAGTGTTGTCTCAAATCAAGTTTTGAACTCATTGCAAAGATCCCAGGTAATTTTTTTTTTCATAAATCACAACATGACTCATACTCTAGCCTTCTCCACTGCATTTTATTAAAAGTGGCGATTGTGGCCTTTAACTACAGAAGTGTATTAGAAAGTGTAATATGAGGGGGAGCCTAGAAATGCTTTGTCGGCTAAGTATTGTTGACCAAAATTATGGTCAACAAATTTTCCAACCAACAAAGGTGTGTTGCTTGCAGTGGCATGCATGCTTAAGTAACCTTGGTTTTGTATAACAATGTAGTGAAGTGTATGGGGATTTAAGGATCATAACAGTTGATAGTAAACATAAAAAAGGATATGAAAGTTGGATGAATTCTGGTGAAAGTGTGTTGAGGGAAATCCTAAGGTAACATCAAACATCCATGACGTGTATGTGGGATCTATCTCAATATGAAGGGGATGGAGAATGGGAAATAAAAGAAGGTTTAGGAAGAATTGAATGATTGTTTTAAGAAAGGATGTCCCACTTAGTAAGCATTTGATAAACAAAGTGAGGAATTCCAACACACAAATAAGGAAACCTGGTTCATCTGTAAGCCTAATGTCCACCAAAAGAATTGGCCAATCAATTAATCTCAATATATAGATACCTTTCTAAATTGCTGATCATTGTTCCATCAATTCGGACCACCAAATCAAAGAGCGAGAAATGAAAAGGAAACTAAACCATGCAATTCAAAACAAAAGAAAAAAAAAGAACGAAAATAAATTGAATTGAATTGAAGAAAACCAAAAACCTAATTTACCCCTTTGTTGAAATTTTATTTATTTTATTATTTTATTTATGTATAGGGGAAGGGGAAAGTATAAATCCTAGAAATCAGGTGGGATGACACTTGGCATAGAGGAATGCATCATCTATTTTGCATGCAAGATTCATGAGTTGAAAGGCACCGCGCAAGTAATGCTCACCAACTTGCCAACCAACAATTGCATATGGCGAGGGAAAAGGACCTATCAAGACCCAAAATAATTGGTTACCATCCTTCAAGACTTTCCAACCAACAATATAAGCCTTTCATCTTATATTGAAAGAATTAATAGAATCAAGGACATTGGGTTCATGGTTTGAAGTTTCAATGTCAGAATAGGGTCTATGGACTCATTAAACATCTTATTTCCATCTCTTGCAATCTTCCTATGAGAAAGGTTTTTCATAATCCAAGGAATAATATAAGGGATTTAAAAACATAGGAAGGACCTTGAACTCATCATCAACAACAAAGGAAATTATGCACATAAGAGGAGTATGCATGCTAGTGTTGAGTTCCTTCAATTCTCTTCATCAAAACAATGGATTTAAAAGAGCATTATCCAATTCAAGATATCGATCAATCCCATGAGGATCTTCAAAGGAATACTCATCACATGTATCAATGGAATCAAAAGGGTCCTCTTCAACTTGATTGGACCATTCATTAGTAACAGATCATCATATAAAAAAAAATCATAAAGGGGATTTAAGAGGTCAAAATCAACTTTCTTCTTTACATAATATGTTTTTCCATTGTATGCACATGAATGAGAAACTTGGGGTAAACCATGATATTGGGGTTGGGTTTGTCTATTAGTTTCAAGAATTATGGTATTTGGAATGTGAGAGATGGATTTATCATTGAGTATCATGATATAGTCATGATCATCTCCACACCCAAACTCTTGTTCATAGGTGGTAAAGGTATCATAATTAGGTCTTAGGTAAGTTGGCTCCAAGGATCTCTCAAGGTGGGATTTTTTGGAAAATTGATGTTCAAGGGAGAGCATGTGATTTTATAAATCCTAGATGATGGGAATTCAGGATGATATATCTTTGTGCAAACCACAACTACCAAATGAGAAACTTGTTCTACAATATTGCTCCTCAAAGTCAAGGTAAGTGATTAAGGCTAGCTCCCTATCTTGAACGTCCTTCTCCTCCAATCGCCAATGGTAAACATGAGGTAGAAGATCATAATAATGCAAGAGGGAAGCCAAGTTGGTAGGGTGAATGGACATAGGAATGAAGTTATACAACTTGATAAACTTAAGGTTAAATGCGTGAATACTTTCACTCTTCTTCATGTACTACTAGTTAAATATTTTAAGGTGCTCATAAGGATTATCCAAGTGCCCAAAAGTAGAGGTAAAACAATAAGAAAGTTCAGACCATGTGGAGATACATTCATTAAGTAAGTTGGAAAAAAAGGAAGCAAAATTACCCTCAAGGGAATTTTTAAACAAGAACATGCAACCATCATTTTCGTTAACTCAGAGGATGCTACAAGCAATGAAAAATGCACTAAGATGTTCTTCCACTATAAAAATTTTGTCACCCTCAAATAAAGTAAAATGCTCCTTGAACTTGTAAGGAAAAGGATTAACCGAGTAAGTGAGATTCAAAGGGCTTGTTGTAAGCCACATGTGTTTGTTCAGGTCTTCCTCTAATTGGAATATTCCATACTTATGTATGACTTTCCCCATATTAGTAGTTGAGATTGTAGGGTTACAACCATTATATATGCTTCCAATCGGCTGAGAAATAGAAGTTGGGCTAGAGCTAGACATAGTGCTTCTCACATATAGAGAGGATAAAAGAGGTCTTAAAGAACTTAGAACAGGACAAGCAAGAGTGAGTGATGAAAGTTATGAAAGAATTTCTTCCTCTTTTGGTTTTAGTTAAAGGGCCAAGCTAAGGGGGGGATTGTAGTCATGCATTAAGAGGATAAGATCTTGAGGTGTAAATCTAGGAATCAAATTAAAATAATTAAATTAGAAGAGAGAACCATCGAATGGTCCTCCTCAGTATGGTTGCCAAAATATGTTAATGCTAAAACTATAATGTTTCAATACCATGCGAGAATGGTACCCTGGGTTTAAATCCCCAGAAGGAAAGAACATTAGATCCTAAAACCTAAGAGTCTAAGCATGAATATCTTATTTATGATTTTGCAAATATTTAATTTTTGTGTGTTTTGCAACTTTATAATATTTTTTTATTTTTTTATTTTATACATGAAATGTAAATTAAAGTAAAATTTGTTATAAAATTAAAAATACAAATGTTAAAATAAATAATTTAATAAAAGTAAATAAACTAAAAGTTTAGTTAGTGTTTACAAGAATTACTATGTAGTAATAAAAATAATGAAATTAATTTTTTTTGTTTACTTTTTAATATTGCAATTAATAAAACAAAAAGTTGAACATAATAAAATAAATAAATAAAATAAAAGAGTTTATTCACATATTGAAACTAATTTAAAAAAATGAAATCTATTATTTTTTGCATTTTTTTTGAGTGATGCGTCAAAATGAAATAAGAAAAATAAAGCTAGAACATCGAAAGGAATAATTCGAGAGCTGGAATACTTATCTTTATTATTATATGTAACCCCATACCCTCTCTTTAGATTTTTTTGATGATTCTGAATCCTTACGAGAACTTGGACCATAAGTGACTCTAACTACTCTAGATGACATTTGCACTCGTACATATAATAGCCAAGCACATAAAGAAAAATGAAGAATGACTAAGTCAGGCAGTGAAGCACAAGGAAATTATCTGCATACAAAAAAATTAATTATCTCTGAAATAACTTGGAAGAAAATAAACTAGTTACCTCAAAAACACAACAAAAAATCAGCCTTGTTTTGTTCTTTTGCTACTTTGAAAAACACCCCTTCTATCAATAGATCATCAAATCCCTGGATATAAAATGAATGGAGCATGAATGATAAAAAATGAACCTCAAAGATCCTTGCATACATCTCGTTAATTTTTTTCTCCTTTAGCTATTTGTTTGTTGATTATTTTATAATGTTTGATGGGAATTTCCAATAGTTAGGGCCATTTATGTTAACTGACTTACGTGAATTGCTTGGGATTTTCTCCATTTAATAAAATAAAATTCATTTGGGAAAAACTCATTATTCCATATGTCATTTTATGTTTGTGTTTTGGAGGCATCATGGATTAACTTCTTTTTCTTTTCCATGTTCATCATCCGATAAAGAGATTCGTGGTTAGATAAGTTGTCTTTTGTCCCCAAACTTTCCTTTAATCATTATTATTATCTTTGCAACATCATAAATCAACTGCTTAACTTTCCCATGATACATGTAGAGGGTAATGAGACAAGAATTCAAAGTTTTGGATAGAAGCAATTGAACCCCAATTTTGCTTGATGTTGATTGAAAACATTCCAGTGCATTAAAATAGAGACAAAAGAATGAATGTAGTGAAATTAACAATAATCTCACATACGTTTCCACCATGGCAGTGTTTGCACAACCTGGCCAGTTAACATGGTCACCTCAATTTGACTAGCAATTCATATGAATAAGGGGAGAGACAAGCCAAAAAATAATGATATTGGCAAAGCATGTGTATCACACATCATAGATAGTTTCTCATTAAGTTGATTGATGGATGCTTGCAGTAATACTTCAACAATTTCATTATAATTCAACCAAATCATCATTGCCTCACAAGACGGTTGATCCATGGTATGTGAAAAAACCTAGAACATACCCGTCGATTTCTCATCTAAGTTCAGATAATCCAAAGTGTTAGAATATAGAAGATGGTGTGCTCGTTTTACCATTGACGATACCCTCGTCACCCAACCACAGGCCGAAGCCTCCCTCCGAGCACCTTAACCTTGACCTGAGAAATTCCTTCG
>SNQJ01S0004149.1:59777-79576 GCA_010110895.2 Picea sitchensis | reverse complement strand
TTAGGGTTTCTCTTGCTTTCCAGAGTCTTCTATTCTCGTCAGGTTCACACATGGGGGTAAATACCTCCCGCAGCTACCATAATATTAACACAAAGGACATTCTCCTTTTGTTACTTTCTTCCACCATTAAAAGCTTTATTATAAACAAGCTTCTTTTCATGTTCAAAATGTTTTGTGCTTATTTTCTTCAAAGAGTTATTTACCATAGTAGTTTGGCACCACTAGGTGTTGATAAAACATGGTAATATATTCAAATTTATTGATAAGAAGTGTCACAAGATTCAGAACCAAACTCTCTTCATGGGAGGTCAAACCAATAATAAGTATAGGAGATAGTTTTACTGCAAAGTTGAGTTAAGAATTCATCTGAATTGTATTTTTCATTGTTTCCCAGAGCTGCCTCAAATGAAAACGATTCCCACAACTTGTAAGGAATGTGTCCATGGAAAAATCCACAGGAATTTTTTGTTGGTATGATAAATGTTCAACATGAAATCTCACATTTGATGCAGTGCCCACCCACATGGAAAAATCCACAGGAATTTTTTGTTGGTATGATAAATGTTCAACATGAAATCTCATATTTGATTCAGTGCCCACCCACATGATTGGAAGTACATCTGTATATGCTTTCGACACAAATTCATATAATGTTGTTTCACCACTTTCAATAATTTTTAGTACTTTTGTCTCCCTTTCTTTACGATGCTCGATATATCCACAAATAAGTTTTGTAGGCTAAAGGCTTGGTCTTCCATGCATTGGAATTATAATATGTGGAGAAAGATCAAGAAATTGATGTGTCATTTCCAAGTAAGCCTTCATGTTTCCACCAGACTCAACATCTAGGATGGAACTCCCTTTTCCTACACAATGATCGCCAACAATTAGAGTATGTGCCCTGACATGAAATAGAGCCATGTGACCATCTATATGGCTAGGTGAAAAAATTACTTGAAACTCTTGTCCACCAATACCAAGGGTAGAACCACCTTGTGCATTGATGCATTTAATACATGTTGCACCTTTCACAAAATGTCATATAGTAGCTTCATGAGCTAGTAGAGTGACATTAGGATTTCACATTTTTACAAATGAGATATCATCTACATGATCACGATGATGATGTGTCACAAATATAAAAATATTTCTTGGCAATGAAGTCATGATCTCTGCCAATTGACATTGTGATTTAATTTTCAGTTTTGATTTAAGAGATTTACCAAAATCAGAGGAAGACAAAAAAGATGCCAAAGGTCCTAAACGATCATATCCTGGGTTCAAATTTATAGTTTATCTCCATGCATGAGAAAAGATGAGCCACTTGGACCCTTCTAATAAAACAAATTCATTTTTTTTTATTTGAGATATGAAGAGCACTATATGAATAGGAAGGGTAGGTCCAAAGTCAGCCTCTTTAAAATATTTACAATAAATCCAAGGGTTTGTCATGCATTTGTTTGCATATATCTGCATGCAAATATTAAGAACACAACCAAAAATCGATTTGCATCCCAATCAATAGAGGTATGAACAACCTTAGTTGTAGATGTGGGTAATGTTGATGTTTATCCAGTTAGCAACATCGAGAATACATTCTCCCAGATTGGTCATGTTGATTTGACCAATGGAGAATGATACATTCACTCATGAGGCCATGTTGATTTGAAAAGGAGTGAAAAAAGACTCGAGATGCTCTCACATTGCCTGCTCTAGGATAGATTAATGTGTTTTTTATAGGGCAAGTTTGACTTGTTTACAAGTCTAGTCTAATGTTGAATATGTAGGCTCAAGACACCTATTGTGATAAGGGGATTCTTGATGGATATACTCAACATTAGATCTCTATATTAATTAGACGTTCATGTGAGGAGATGATCAATCAACAAGGCTCATGAACAACTTTTCTAGTAAAGAAGAAATTCCAAGAAGACAAGACAAGGCCCATTAAACCATTAAAGAACCCTGAGAAGCATTAAAGATAATATTGATGACAAAAGTACAATTTGGCCCTACAAGTTAATTAAAGGTGACTTGAACTATATAAATAAAGGCTTGGTCATTTCAATTCAAACATTCAATCAACTCTTCTCATGTTCACTTGGCTAGTGGCATAACAATGAAATTACAAGGAGAATATTAGTAGATCTTTTGGGGGTTCTCTATCTAGTCTAAGGTTCTCTATCTTCCCCATACAAGGGAGAAACTATATATGTGTTGAGGTTTCTTCATATTGATGGTGATGTACTTGCATTGATTTCTTCTTAAGAAACGTTGTTGTGTTTTCTCCCAATTTTTGGTTTCCCATGATAAAATATTGTGTCTACTGTGCATGGAAATATTTTTGTGATTTTTTTGTTTTCATTGTAATTTTTTTGGTTGAGATTTTCAATGTGTAATTTTTCTATGATAACAATGGCATAAATTTGTATTTTTAAATCATAAGGAAATAATAGTGACAAGTTGGATGGTGCTACAATTTTCAGATCTTGGAATACCATGATACTCTTCATCTTGGATGAAAATGAGATTCAGAATTATGTAAAAGAAAATGTCTCAGAACCAAAAAGTGGTAAAGAGAAAGCCAGACATAAGAAGAATGAAGCGAAAGCTAAGAGTATCTTGATAGATTCCATAAAAGATAATTTGATTTCACACATTGTTGAGTTGAATAATTCCAAAGGAATGTTTGATTCCTTGGTGGGATTGTTTGAGAGTTAGAACACTAGCATGAAATTGTCTTTGAGGAATCAACTTCGTTGTATCATGATGACCAAGTCAGATTTAGTTTCCACTTATTTTATGAAAGTATCGCGGATGAGATACCAACTTAAGGCTATTGGAGACACCATTGATGATGCATAACTTGTTACAATGACTCTTAATGGGTTTCCTTCTTCATTGGAGTCATTTTTTTAGAGAATTTATGGACGAGAGGAGTTTCCCAAGTTTGATTGGATATGGAATGATTGTGTCCAAGAGGAGGCCATATTGTTGTCCAAGAACATCTTGCAGAGACCTCGGGATGAAGGAACTCAATATATTTCAGCTCATGAAAGAGAAGGAAAAGGAAAAAGAAATTTTGGAAATAAAAATACAGGTGGAGGATCAACCCTAGTTCAAGAACAGAAGAATAAGGATATTTCAAAAATTAAGTGCTTCAGTTGTCATACATTTGGTCACTATGCTTCTCAATGTCCTCGGAAGAAAAGGAAGGGAAAGAATCATGCATCAACAATCGATGTTGATGAGAATCCACCACAAAAGAAGACAAAGGGATCTAAGATTGATGAGATTGCATATGAACTTCGGAAAGAGTATTTATTTGTTGTTTCTCTTACATGCACTATTACAGATAGTAGTGATACCTGGTTGATAGACAATGTTGCTTCTAGGCACATGAAAATTTACTAAGATTCTCTAAGATATTTAACAGATCAGGACTCAACATTAAAAGTGGAACTTGGAAACAATTCCAAGTATGCAATAAAAGGAGTTGGACCAACATCGTTTCAGCTAGAGTCTGGATATTCTTTGCACTTGAGAGAAAATTTATTGTTCCGAGATTAAGGAAGAACCTTCTCTCTATCTCAACATTTTAGGAGAGCGGTTATAGAGTTTCAATTGTATATGGTCAGGTTCTTGTATGGCCTAAGGGCTCGGGCATAGACTCAGTAGGAGTGATTGGTGTTCGAGAGGGAGGACTGTATAGATTATCAGGATGTCCATCCCAGACATTGATACATGACAATATCAATTTATGTAAATTATGGCATCGAAGATTTGCTCACTTGCATTACAAGGATTTTCCAGCATTAAGGAGGATGGTTCGAGGTATTTTAGAGCTCCAGGTAGAGAATGACGGTGTTTGTAGTGGTTGTACACTTGAACCTTATCCAAGTAGTGATAGTATATCCAAAGAGATATTGGATCTAGTTCATTCAGATTTATGAAAACCAATGCCAGTATCATCCTTGGGTGGCTTCTTGTACTATGTGACATTCATTGATGATTTCTCCCAGAAGACATGGATCTACTTCATGAATAAAAAGGATGAAGTCTTCACCAGGTTCCAGGAGTTCAAGGCTCAGGAAGAGAACTTGACGGGGAACAAGATCATGGATTTAATGTAAGATAATGGAGGAGAGTATTCTTCTAATGACTTCAGTGATTTCTGAAAGGAAGCAGGGATCAAGGGGGATTTGACAGTTCCTTACAACCCTTAGTAGAATGGTGTTGCGGAAATGAAGAACATGTCCATTGTGGAGGTTGTAAAGGAAATTAATCATGATCAGAATCTGCACATGTTCTTATGGGAAGAGGCATTCAACACAACAATTTATGTTCAGAAAGAGGGTCCTCGTCGGATATTGGGAGATAAGACTCATGGGGAGGCATTCATAGGAGTGAAGTCACAGGTCAACCATTTGAGGATATTTGGTTTTCTAGTATACATCCATGTGCTCAAGTAGAATAGGAAGAAGTTAGAACCTTTTGGAAAGAAGGGTACTTTTGTGGGATAGAGCGAGACTTCAAAGGCCTTCGGGATCTACATTCCAGGAAAATGTCAAATTGAGGTTAGTCGAGATGTTACTTTTGATGAAGAGGTAGCCTTGAGGAGGTCTAGAGAGTCTCATAATGGAGATTGATAGTGAGGAATAGGAGGCTCTGAAGGATAAGGGTACAGATCCCTCTTGTCCAGGTGTTCATCCTTCAAATTATCATGATGAGTTAGTACAACCAATGGATCTACCTAGAGATGTTGCAGTGACCAGGAAGAGGCCAACATGTCTTCGTGGCACTTTGTAGGATGTAAAGGGGAATGCAACTCCCAATGGTACTTTCAAGGAGAGTAAACGACCTCATAGGTTCTATATTTATATGGAATTGATGAGTCACATCAGTGATTTTGAACCTTTCAGTTATGAGGAGGCAACAAACCAACATGTTTGGAAGGATGCCATGATTGAAAAATATCAGTCCATCATGAATAATTTTCTGTGGGAGATAGTTCTGAGACCAGAGGAGAAGTCAATGGTGACTTCCAAGTGGATTTATAAGATTAATCATGCAGTAGATTCCATCATCGAGAAGTACAAAGTGAGGTTTGTGGTGAGAGGATTCTCTCAGAAAGAGGGAGTGGACTTTGATGATACTTTTTCTCCAATCTCCAAGTACACTTCCATCGGGACTATTATTTATCTTGATTTATTTATGGGTTGGATATTACATCATATGGATGTGAATATCACATTCCTCAATGGTTTGATTGAGGAATAATTGTATACAGAGAAACATTAGGGATTTGTGATACATGGGAAGGATTCTCATGCTTGCATTTTAAAGAAGGATTTGTATGGACTCAAGAAGGAACCTAGGGCATGGTACTCCATAATTGATGATACTTGATGAGTTTGGGCTTCACTAAGAGTGATGCAAATCCCAATATTTACTACAAGGTTGTTGATTGTGATCCTTTGATATTAGTGTTGTATGTTGATGATATGTTTCTTACGGAAGAAGAGAGGCTCATTGTTGAGTGAAAGAGAGAATTGGATTTGGAGTTTGAAATGAAGGATCTTGGATTGATGCATTATTTATTGGGATTGGAGGTGTGGATTAAACTAGGTGAGATCTTCCTCAGACAAGGGAAGTACACAGTTGAGATCTTGAGTAGATTCAGTATGATGGAATTCAAGTTTGTGGCTTCATCGATGATGACAAATCTGAAGAAGCTAAGTAATTTATCTTCAGACTTAGATTTG
This sequence comes from Picea sitchensis, assembly GCA_010110895.2. NCBI lineage: Eukaryota > Viridiplantae > Streptophyta > Pinopsida > Pinales > Pinaceae > Picea > Picea sitchensis. Next base: position 73,811 of record SNQJ01S0004149.1, on the reverse strand, counting down.
GTGGATCACACTATGTATAGGCAGTTTATTGGATCCTTGATGTACTTGGTTAACACCAGGCTAGATATTTTCTTTGAAGTGAGCACCCTACACTAGTTTATGGTTGATCCAAGGCACTTACATTAGGTTGCAGCAAAGCATGTGTTGAGGTACCTACGTGGTACAGTTGGATATGGTATGAGATATGTCTCAGGTGGTGAAGTGAGGTTGCAGGGATATGCTAATTTTGACTGGGAAGGGAGTGTAGTGGAAATAAAAAGCACGTTGGGGTGCTACTTCAACTTAGGATAAGCTATGATATCTCGTTTTAGCAAGACGTAGACTTCTTTAGCACTTAGTACATAAAAAGAAGAGCATATCGTAGCTAGTGTTGCAATTCGCAAAGAAATATAGCTTCAAAATCTACTTACAAGACTATTTGATCAGGAGCTAGAGACGACCTTAATACATTGTGATAATCAAAGTTGTGTCAAGATTTTGGAAAATCTAGTATTTCATGACAGATTGAAGAAAATTTATATTAAATATCATTTCATCCAAGACATGATACTGAAGGGAGTTGTAAAGCTCCAATACATATCCACAGATGAGTAGATTGTGCACATTCTCACCAAGCCTTTGTCTAAGAAAAAATTGTATACTTCAAAGACAAGATTGATGTGATGCAAAATTTATCCCTTGCTCAGAGGGAGTGATGATGTTTCTCGAGTTTTCAACATTAGGCATACGCTCTCCCATATTGTTCATGTTGATTTGACCAAGGGAGAATGATACATTCACTCACGGGCCCATGCTAATTTGGCTAGTTGTGAATGGCATAGGGGAATTATTTTTCCTATTAGTCATGTTGATTTGACAAGTAGTGAAAAAGACTTGAGATTCTCTCACATTTACTTCTCCATGATGGAATGATCATTTTTTTATAGGGTAGGTTTGACTTATTAATAAGTCTAGTTTAATGTTGAAGATGTAGGATCAAGAGACCTCTTGTGATAAGGGGTTTCTTGATGGATCTACTCAACATTAGAGATCTATATTAATTATATGTGCATGTGAGGAGATGATCAACCAACAAGGTTCATAAAAAAAAATTCCAATAAAGAAGAAATGCCAAGAAGACAAGACAAGGCCCATTAAACCATTAAAGAAACCCCGAGAAGCATTAAAGATAATATTGAAAACAAAAGTACAAGTTGGACCTACAAGTAAATTAAAGGTTACTCGAATTGTATAAATAAAGGCTTGATATTTTCATTTTAAACAATCAATCAATTTTTCTTATGAAGTTTGCTTTTCCAATGGCATAATAGTGAAATTACAAGGAGCATCTTAGAAGATCTTTTGGGGGTGTTGTCATCCTTATACACACTTGCAAATGTGATCTAAGTCTGGTTCACATAGTGTGTCCTTAGAGGCACAATGCTTAGGTTCAAATCTCACAGTGTCACTTTGACTTGAACCTCTTTCGTCTAGGCTTACTCGTAGGGAAGCCAAGGGGGGTAGACCCTAGTTTCTAGATGAGATTAAACTTGAAGTTCTAGGAGTTGGTTTTAATTAGTTAGAAGGTTTGGGGGAAGTCTAACCTATGATGAAAAGGCAACAAATGTAAGATGAAACAATACGGATGAGAAACAAGCCTTTTCCTAGGGCAACTAATACTAGTGCCTAAAGATTGGGCAAGGGGTCAACTAAAGTTGAAGGGTGTTTGATTACAAAAGATTTACAAAGATACTTACAACCAATAATGAATGATATATATACAACAATATCAAAATAGGAGATGTACAACATAATACAAAATTACATAAGAAACAAGCTAACCATGTGTTTTAATGTGCAGGAATTAAAGGATATCAAAGCATGGACATCATCAACACATTAAAGCCAAGCATGCCCCATTAGCACTTACTCTATTGGACTGTTTTTCAATGACAACATCAACACTCAATACCCAACAAGATGATGCCTCCAAATGGGATGTGCTATCTCTTAAGGGATCACACCATGAATAAAACTTAATAAAAGTTTTGAAATCTTTAAAGCACAAGTGTTCCACAATACTCAAAAATGGCACTTAGTTAATTATTCCACAAAGAAAAAGAAATGTTACTTGTAGGTAAGATTGAAAAAGAGTTATTCTTGCAAGTATTGAACCAGAAGATGTACCAATGTAGCTAAGTTGTTTAAATGCTTAGTGAATTAAGGGTTACTTAAAGATTTTAAAGTTTGAATTACCCTAACTAAGTGTCAAACCAAAATCCTCCTCCCCCAATTACCAAATGGTTTTTGGATGCTCAAGAAGTGAGGCAACGAGGCCTACCCTAGCTTCACAGGTCAAACCTAAAGATCTAAGTACTCCCGGAAAGGATGTCGCGTGTCGTGAGACTGTCCTTGGCCTAGCACCTTCTGTTGCCTTCCTCAAACCCCATTTTAGATGGCGAAGATGGTGGATTTAGGTGTCCTATTAAGTCTATTAAGTTGATATACCTATGGGCTAAGTATTTTGATGTGTTTGAGAGTGTTTCGATAACTTTTAGTTGGCTTAAAATGATGAAAAGTGTCAAAACCGAAACTTAATTAGCTCAAAAGATGTGTTATAGATCATGAAATTTAAGCATGTAGACACATATGAATCATGTAAAATAAAGCTTAAATAAAAGAGCTACTCCATCATCATTTACTTAACCATAAACATGTGCAAGCTTGTATGAAAAGAATGCGATGAAAGGGCAAGAATAGCTTGCCAATAAAAAGATTTGAACTTTAGTTCATCACCACTTAACCATGAGTGTTATTGCATTAAGAAAAAAGTGTTAAGAGATGAAAAGTACTTGCTTAAATAAGAGTGTGTCCCTATACCATAAACATGCCCCGCATATCCTTCAAACTTAGATGATGACAAATGGCCTTAAAGATAAGTTATTTGCAAGTTAAAATGATTATTTATTAAACCACCATCATTGCATTAAACCATGTGATATTGCATTAGAACATGTGTTATGAAACTTGAAAGATTAAAGCATGTAAGTAAGATTATGCCCCAAGGGCTTAATCTAAGATCTAGTATGTGTATGATATCTACCTCTAGAAGATTTTAACCATGTGAGCATAAGAAAATCATAAACACATTACTAATTTAGCCATTACGATATTGGGGGTTGGCTTAGCCAACTACTCATCCAAGGTGTAGGCAACCATGAGATAAATGACTTGAAAAGAAAAGCAAGAAACAAACCACTCACAATGGCACAAGGTGGAGGCAAGCCTACCTTTGTTGTGCCAATGAGGCTTTGGAAGCAAGAGAATGACTTTAGAATTGCTAGAATGAGAAGGGAAAGGGTGAGTTTTCGTTACCCAATCAATGGAGAATTTCTTGAGGTGTTGTATGACCGAAAGTGGGCAGCATAACCCTTATACCTGGTAAGAACCTGCAAAAACCAACAAGCTATTGCTTGCTGGAAACGCTACACAGAACACCACAAGTCAAGAAAAATTTATGGTTTTATGCAGAAATTTTTCACATACAAGTATCCCAATAAAAGTAGATTTAATGTGACCTATCTATGATTGTTAGCAAACTGAAATATGGAAAGAATGAGCAAAGAAATCAGATCTGAAAAGCAATGGAGTTTTAGGTAGGTTTTAAGAGTAGACTCTTCCTTGAGGCTAGCCCAATAAAACCTTAGAGGTAAACCTGCAAAAGTTGTGAGAAAAACTACAAAAATAGATATAATGTGAGTAGATCTAGATGGTAAATAAAAATACTTTGAACTACCCAAATAAACACTTCACTAGATCTATGATAATACTACCACAAATCTATCCAAAAAAAATACTTTGCTTGGAGCTTCTACTCTAGATCTATAAACTTGAAGCAAGAATGAGAGAGAAAAGAAGAACAAGATCACCTCAATAGTAGCAAGAAGCAAAAAAAATACTCTTTGTTTCTTCAAATCCTCCAAATCCTTTCTATTACTCAAGAGGAGAGTCTTGCAGCGACACTCTCAAGAGCAAAATGGAAATGGAGCACAATGAACAAGAGAGAGAGAGAGATGAAGGGAAAATCCAGTAGCATAACAATAGCTCAAGATATGGTGAGAAATGAGTGAGGGAGGGGTTTTATTTATACTTGGGAAGGAAAAGCTACTCCTTTTGGATGAGTTACAAGTGTCACACATCAAAGAAATGTCACTTTTAGGGTTTTGGTAAGTTAGGGTTTTGGCATGGATGGATGAAGTAGAAATGCGTTGGAGTGAGTTGGCAAGGCTTTGACAAGTTAAATGATGAGTTGTAGGGTCTAGGGAGACACACCAAGGGATATAATAAGTCTCCCATTAATTTTTTTATTATTTTTTCACTTTTTGGAGACTTTCTAGAAGGGAGACACATCACTATAGGAAAAGTGACGTTTTTGCTTAATGGCTAGGTGAGGGGGTGATGTGAGGGTTGGAAAATGTTAGGAAAGGTTAGGAAAAATATCTCTCACCTTTATCGATCTTTACTTTCATCCATTTTCTTATAAATTACAAAAATGACATTTTACTTATGTCATGACTTAGCAATTAAAATTGTTCTTTTGATTGACTGAGACTCCCGATGGACAAACACCTAGCAAAAGTTGTCCAACTGAGATGAAACTTGGTCCAAGGGTGTAGGGGGTATCATTCCATTTCTTTTGAGCACAAATACCCCTATCAAAAACCCAAAGACCCAGTTTTTATAATATTTGCTCAAAAACAATTAATTAATTAAATAATTAAACTTCCAACCTTAGGAAAATTCAATTAATTTAATTAATTAAAAAAAACCTATCTAGACTCGACGGAATTCCACGAAACTTTATAAGATGTCATACATGGTCATTTACATCATTCCTAAACAATAGGTACCAGAAGATAACCCCATTAGAATGTCTTTCATCACTTTGGAGGAATTATTGCTGGTGGGAGGGAAACACTCAAGGGAAATTAATAAGGTTGAAAAGACCAATTAATAACCTGGGGATAAAAAACCCTCGATGAAAGGAATTATCCTAATGAATAAATCCCAAGGTAACTGACCTAACTATGACCTAGACAGACCTATTACATTATTAACCCACGCAGGGGTGCGGAAATTCTGTTTACAAAAATATGTGCTGGAAGAAAAAATTTCCCAGTAGAACCAAACTGTCTTCAACATATTAGCATTTGTTGATGCATATCTTCATGGCACATGGAGTTGACCCCCTAGTTGAATAGGCGATCAACAGGGGGTTCACTATATTGTCTAGGGTTCGCTATCTTCCTCATACAAGGGTGAAACTATATATGTGTTGAGGTTTCTTCATATTGATGGTGATGTACTTGGATTGATTTATTCTTAAGAAAAGTTGAGTTTTCTCCCAAGTTTGGGTTTCCCTGGATAAAAATATTATGTCTATTGTGCATGGAAATCTTTCTATGGTTCTGTTGTTTTTGCTGTAAGTTTTTTGGTTGATATTTTCAGTTTGTAATTATTCTATGATAACAATGGAATAAAATTATGTTTTGAAATCATAAGGAAATAATTATCAGATCTGAAAATTGAAAATTCAACAGGTAAGTATACATCTAGAGTAGATATGCAACCAAAGTTCCAAAGTTTTTTCTCTTTTCCTTAGCATTGTTGGATTTGTTGCATGCCATGTAGGAAAGGGGATCATAATATTGATGTGCTAGCTCAAATTCCTCTTCTTATTGATTTATATAATTGAGATTCCCTTTGTGAATAGGGTTTTCACTTTTCTTTCAATAATCTTTGATTTTCTTCACCATTACATCCAAGAGTTATCTAAAGAAGAAGCTACAAAAGTTAACATTGGAGTCAAAGGAAAGGAAAGGAAAGACAGGGTAGCTGAAGAAAATTATCTTTCTCTCTGGAAGAAATCATAGGGATTCCTTCTTGAATATGATCTCTTACTAGAGGAAAAATAAAATCTTCAAAGCCAGTTAACAACATTTGATTGAAATGTTTCCATGTTCCAATAGCAAGAAGAATACATGAAGTGCATCATTCATCTTATCAACATCATTATTGTTTTTTCTAGACACATCTTACTAAGGATAAAGTCTAGTGTCCATAAGGCTAGTTTCCATGGAGCTTACTCTAAGGGCCATAGCTTAAGGAGATGTAATCTGAAGATGAAAATGAAATGGATTCCTTGTGAGTGAGTTGCACAGACAAATAGAGAGAGACCCAAATAGTGTGTCAAATGTTTTTTAAGCATCTTTATACAATTTTATGCATCTATCTATATGTTTGATAACAAGTGTTGATCATGTTAAATCAAATTGTAAGAATGATTTACAACCATATTTGGTTCTTTGCCACTGTCCAAATAATATATGTACAATTTTGGCAATTTTATGGTGCAACTATTGTCTCAAATCATGTTTCAAAATCATTGCAGAGCTCCTAAGTAATTTTTTTTTGCACAAATCAAAACATGAATGATATTGTGGTATTCTCCACTTCATTTTATTAAAAGAGGTGGTTGTTGCATTCAACTAGAGAAGTGTATTTGCAAGGGAAATATGAGGGGGGGCCTAACAATGCTTTGTTGGTAAGTATTGTTGACTGAAACTATGGTCAACATGTCTCTATGACACCTAAGGATCAACACCTTCCTCCAATATTCCCAATAGTCATCAAAGTGGTTCATCCTCCCCAAAAAGAAACCAAGCCCTTCATGTGCTCCTCATGAAGAAAGTCACCATGCCACATAGGTTTCCAACCTCCTAAGGAAGTGCACCACATAATCATCAAGTCAAATCATAACAATCCAGAGTAATCTATCTCTAATGTGTATGTCCATCATGTCACAACCAAGGGTAGTCAATACACCATGCACCCCACATCACATGAAGCACCTTCAAGCATGTTTTAATCATTTTTGAAATAACCCCAAAATATAACAAAATCAATCCACACAAATTTTGAGAGAGGATATATTTCAAATACAACTTATGAACTTTCCTTGTTCACAACAAGAGGCACTATAGAAACATCGGTTCACAACTTGTAAATGAGAATGTGGAATTGTGAAAAGTTTGGTATTTTCTCTAAAAGTTTGGTATTTTCTATCAAATATATATTTAAGTAATTGAAAATGTTGATAAGGTGATTTTTATAAACCATTGACCTTCTTGTTCAAAGCATATATTGTCTCAATAAGACAATAAAAATATACCAATACAAATGGTTCAGTGATCAAATGTATAGAAAAGTAAATAGACCATTACAAAATGCATGACACTAGGACTAAAATAATTTTTTCATTCACAAAATTGTATTCATGTCTCCTCACCATGGCTAGGTATAGCCAAAAAGTTGTCACTAAAGTTCCCTTTACATCCAAAACCATCACCCTTCTATGAAAGTTGGTAATTTTGCAAGTGTATGCATATCAATACAACTAAATAAAAGGAAGGCATGAAGGTCCAACCAATCATTTATATGGCTAGTTGGATGATTAATCCCAAGGACAATGCCCATTATCTCAACATGAAAGCAATCCATCATCATAAACTCAGTTTCCTCCAATGGAGTGTTCTTCACAAGAGGGAAACCAAAATAATCAAAGAAAGAGATCTTTATATAATGATTAATTTTGCCTTCAAGTCATCGATAGTTTCATTATTTTCAATGTGCATCATTAAATTATGTGGATAGGAGACACCTTGCCAGAATGTCAATTAACAATCCTTATCAAATGTTTACTTGTGATTCAACTACATTATAATTTTCATACCTATTTTTACCCTAATGTTTTTGAGATATTTTTCCAATCCTTAGGGGAAAATGGTTTACCAAAGATATTTCACATTGCATGCTCAATTTCATAATAGTTGTATTTTTTTATTAAAATCATCAACCATAACTCATTGAGATTGATTAAATCATTGCATCACCATGATCCATTTTAATTTACATAGAAAGCCACATGTGTTTTTCTCTCCAGAAAAATGTTTTTAAACTTATCTCCCATCTCAAATACTTCAAAGATAGGCTTCCAAACATGTTGGTTCCAACAATGACAAAAAATGTGATAAACATTGTTTTCTACACTATCACAATTTGCAGTATTGTTCTAGCCTATTTTTCCATTGCTCCGTAATTTTTTGCAAAGAATACTGAGGCCTATCCTCTAACTTCCACAATTTTCTTTTAGTCAATCATTATTCCACCATATTTATTTCCATTCAATTTCATATCTAATATGTCTAAGATTGATGACTTGGTAAATGTCTTCATCTCATGTGGTAAACATTGATATTTTCTCCTTCCTCTTCAAGGAAGTGGTTTGGGAAATTATTGATATTTCACATAGGATGGTAATTCTCATATTGCCATGGGTATTCTTCTCAATAAATCCTAGATATATTTCATTTACATAAATTTCTCCCTAGTTGATTCATTATAAGATAAACCTTGAAGGATATTGATGTGTAGCCTCTCTAATTCATCATATTATAGAAATTGATGACTTGGTAAAAGACTTCATGAAATTTCCATGTGGTAAGCATTGACATTTTACCTTCCACCTCATGGAATTGGTTTGGGAAATTTTTTCTCCTTCGACTAAGAGTGGTATTCTTATGGGTATTCTTCTCAATAAATCCTAGATATATTTTTCTTCAATGTAAAAATTCTCCCTAGTAATTATAAGCTAAACCCCAAAGGATATCTATGTGTATCCTCTCTAAACCATCATATTATAGATTTGTTTACTTGCACTATCTCATGTTGCATCAAGGTGTTCTTTATTTTTCTCAATTGAGGTTCCCAATTATAGGAAATGTTTCCCTTTCCATTTGTCATTTGAAACATGGATTGTGAAGTAAAACATTTGAAATACGAATTGTCAATTTTATTGGATCATAACAAGAGGCTCTAGAAAAACTTCAATTTGCAATTTGTAAATGAAAATATGACCGTTGGCCTTCTTTTACCAAGTATATATTGTCTCAATGAGACAATAAAAATGTACCAATAATCTTGTATCGAGACTTGAATGAATACAAAATATTTGTCCCATGATTCATTAATAATTCTAATAATTGCATTTATACTTCTCCTTGTAGAAAATTAAAAAGTTAACCATCTTCACCTTTATATAATGTAAGATAATANCCAATAATCTTGTATCGAGACTTGAATGAATACAAAATATTTGTCCCATGATTCATTAATAATTCTAATAATTGCATTTATACTTCTCCTTGTAGAAAATTAAAAAGTTAACCATCTTCACCTTTATATAATGTAAGATAATACAAGACAAGACAATTTTATTAATGTCCAAGAAGTGACCATAAATATGGGCAGGGACTCATACATCGAAAACAATACATAGTGGGAGTTTAAGTGTATCTCCTATAAAATTTTATCTAACCTTTCAGGATCGAAAGTATATCATCTAACAAATAAAAGGATACAAAGTTGGGAGTCCTAGAGAATAAAGGATCTATCCCAAGAACTCGAGAATCAAGCACTTTAGGATGTTGTTTCAGTTTGGTGTCATCCATGACTCCATGGAAAATAAGGAAGAAATCCAATATTACTCTCAGCACGACAGAAGCGGAGAACATTGCAACATGTTCCGCCAGTTGTGAAGCGACATGGCTTCGGAATTTGTTGACAAGTATGTTCGAACTAGAGATGGAAGACACTGTGACTCTATGTGATAACCAGAGTTGTATAAAGATGACGGAGAACCCAGTGTTCCATGATAAGTCGAAGCACATAGATATTTGGTATCACTACATTCATGATATGGTGTAGAGGAGAGTTGTAAAGCTCCAATATCTTGGCACAGATGAGAAAGTTGCATACGTATTGACCAAGCCTTTGTCTCTTGTGAAGTTTGAGTACTTTCGAGTTAAGATTTGTATTGTCCAAAAGGACCTCCCTCGAAAGGGGGAGTGATGTTNNTCAGAGTACCTGTGCATGTATATGCCAGCTGTGGTCAGTAGTTGTAGCTACGTTAGGATTTTATATCCTAGGGAATATTATGATTCCTGGGTAGATCTCGAAGGTCCGGTAAGGATGGTCTGTTAAAGTACCACACGGTAGCTTGTTAGGATTTTATATCCTAGGGAATATTATGATTCTTGGGTAGATATCGAAGGTCCGGTAAGGACAGTCTGTTAGAGTACCAGAAATGTTGGTGTTTATACACCTGCCTCATTTTGTTGCCACATTTTGATGATGTTGTTGTTCCAACCTTGTGTTGTGGATGATATTGTTGTTCCAGCTTTGTGTTGTGGATGATGTTGTTGTTATAGCTTCATGTTATTGATGTTGATGTTTCAACTTCATGTTGATGATGATGATGATGATGATGATGTTAATCCATCTCCATGATGTATACGATGATTATATTAATGATGAGAAAAACTTCTGATGATTTATAGATGTGCCAGTCAATGTTCCATATGTTGATGATGATGTTTCCCTCTCCTTCTCTTGATGATGTTGTATTGGGTCATGTCAGTAGAATACCCTTTTTTTTAAGGGGGAGTGTTGAAATATTGTAACTTCGAAGAATATTCTAATTATATTTGAGTTACTATCTTATAGATCAAATCCCCTTTTGAAGATTGTTCATGTCGGGTCTTGTATAAGATCAAATCCCCTTTTGTGGATTGGTCAAACCACATTTGTATGGTGGTATTTGTAAAGTCGATCCCTAGTGTTTATAAAGTGGTTTTAACCACTTCTAGAAGAAGTCGGCCCCACTAAGTGAAGATACATAACCCTAGTGCCTCCTCAACTAGTATTTATATGTGAGGATGGTGCCTCACTTGTTCACACTCACACTCACTCATCTAGTGCGCACATATTGAAGGAAGGTGTCTTTGCAGGAGGAAGGAGAAGAGAGGCACATACTTAGTCTTGGTTTATTCTTGGTGTTTTGGTCTTAGTCTTGGCATTGTATTGGAAATATATTATTGAGGAATGTTTTGTTGGGTTTTCTCCGCCATGAGGGTTTCCCAAGATAAAATTTTGCATACCTTGTGATTTTGTTTCTTTCAGTGATCCTCTTTATGCTGTTGTTTTGGAAATGCATTGAATTCTCATGTAATTTGGAATTAATCTAATAACAACAGTAAAATCTTGCATTTATTTCCATGGAGCTTTAAATCATTTTCACGGGCTCGCCATCAGAGAACCGATCAAAGAATATTGGAATCCCTTAGACACTATGGATGTAGAGTGATAATTTGTAGCCGAATAACTATTGCTCGATGTGGGCCAACGCTCACAAAGGTTTCCAATCCCACAACTTTTTGAATCGAGAAATATCCTATTTTTGCAATCTCCAGCCTCTCTCCATCATTTCTGACTTGGATACTGGCTAGAGGGTACATGCTTTTCTTGGCCTTAGACTATAATGGTCAATATTTTGGTTGATTTGTTGGATACGGTGTGCAATCCAGTTGCGTGGAGAAACGCTCTTCTCAAAATCGAAGTAACATCCACATCCAACTAAAGCTCTGCGATCAGAAGACCTGATTCTCCCCACGATGACGATTCTTCTCTCAATATAATGGGCCCTCTGTAATGGATTTATCCCATTCCTACTCTGATACCATGTTGATTTTTCATATATGAGATGATATACATTCAATGCAATTATTACAATGATGAGTGTTCCATATATATAGAACATATAGTGACCATCCATGAAAGGATGCATCCCTTGGATAATAAATAACTACTTATTTATGATATATATTTATACCTTATGAAAATATATTATTACATTAATCATATTGTTTAATGATTAATAATCATATTATTAATTATTAATCTAGTAGAATGTCTTTTCGATGCTGCCCAAACATCAATAGTTTTGAAATTTTGTTTGACTGAATTAATGTGGATCCATCCATCTTCCATGATAATTTGATGGCCTCCTTGTTTGATGAGCACCAAAGACAACAAATTCTCTTTGAATGATGGAACATACCAAACATTGGAAAGTAATACTTTTCCGATTCTTGGAAGAAAAAAGCCGATAGATCCTTTTCCTCGAGGTGTATGAGTTGTGTCATCTACCAAGCAAATTGGATTTAGTTCAATATCTTGATATGTCCAAAAGTAATATTTTTTGTAGTACATATGTTGAGTAGCCCCTTGTATCTAATATACAATAATATTCATAAACTTTTGTGATCAAGTTGTTGATGGCAGTTGAATCTGCAAACTCAATCTCCTAATTTGTGGTAATCATCTTCTTCATTTTTTGCATACTGGGATGAAGTTGAAACATTAGACTTAGAATGTTGTTTGAAAGTTTGTTTATCCCCGGGAAAATTTTCATTTTGTCTTCTACACTCTTCCACCACATGGCCAATGTGAAGACATATTTTTCACTTGATTTGAGACATATTTTCACCTCTTTGCTCTTGTGATATTCTAAAGTATTGTTGATTTCTGCCTCTTCCTTGGCTTCTTCGATGACCTCGACCATAGTCTAGATTTCTAGATTCATTGAATCTTTCTCTTCCTCTATAATTTTCATTGGATGATCCTTTGCCTCTTGTATTTTCATTGTAACTAATTCTTCCTCTTCTACTTTCATTTTAAGCACCTCTTCCTCTCACACTATATGCTTCTCTTCTTCTTGAGCTTTCTCCTTGTTTTGATTTGGTGAAGATAAGATCTTCCCCTGAGTTCTTCTGCTTACCAAATTTCTTGTCATTTTGAACCAATAAGTCACCAAGGGAATCAAAGGTTTGATTCTCCAATTTATCAACAATTTGTAATATTTCCAAAAATGTTTATATGAGGGTGGCAATCCAGGCATCAAGATTGAGGTCATAAGACTTTCTTCTACATCTTTAAAGATAAATTTTATTAATTCCATTCTGATATTTTTCAAACGAGATATGTACTCCAAAACATCTCCCCTTTCATCCAATCGTTGGTTAAACAACTTATCATGAAGCTCAACCCTTTTTGACTCAGATTGAATATCAAACATCTTCTTAAAAAATTGCCATGTGTTCCAAACATCATTTGTATTTACAATGTGTATAAACATCTCATCTATTACAACAGAGGATCTTAAAAGTGCAAGTGCCTTTTCATCTCTTAATTCTCATTTTGCTAGTCCTCTAGCATCAATCGGCTTAGTTAGAGTTTTTTCTCTGTTACATATATCTTTCCACAAGTCATTAAAAACCAATGTGCTTTGCATATGATGCAACCAAGACATATAGTTCTTGGGTCCATTCAATTTGTCGGAATCAGTGAATAAATTTACCAATTTTGATATGATGAAGTGTCACAATCAAATGAACAATACCATGCACAAGGGACATTACACACAGTGCAAAAGAGTGTTAAAGGGGCTTGGCCTTGACCCTCTTATAACCTCGATGAAAAAGATGTTGATAGAGTATTTCACTAGACTCTTATCAACACTTAGATTACAAATTACAAATCATCAAACTTTAAAAATTTGACACAATAACGCTATAAAATGATAATCATTTCCCCCTTTGAAGTGAACAATAACATTCAAAACTTCAATTACAATGAAGAATAAAGTTGCCACCCCTTAAACTAAAAAACTTCACATTAAAAAAAAAAATGCATTACAAATTACAAATTACAAATTACAAATTACAAATTACTAGACTCTTATCAACACTTAGATTACAAATTACAAATCATCAAACTTTCAAAATTTGACACAATAACACTATAAAATGATAATCATGCCCCCCTTTGAAGTAAACAATAACGTTCAAAACTTCAATTACAATGAAGAATAAAGTTGTCACCCCTTAAACTAAAAAACTTCACATTAAAAAAAATGCATTTCCCTTATTACCCGACTTTTTACTTTTACATAAAATACATAAAAGTTTTATATCTTGAAAAAAAAGAAAATATATTGGTCATATAAAAGTTTTATATCTTCAAACAAACAAAAAAAGATGTATTGGTCATATTAAGAGATGCATTCAACTTTTCGTGAACATTTTTTTCATATTCAAG
>SNQJ01S0004149.1:49387-59388 GCA_010110895.2 Picea sitchensis | reverse complement strand
TTTTGTCTTACTCCATGATTTGATGACTTTTACCAAATATTTAGTTTGTATGAAAAATGACTTAAAAAATATGTTTTAAATATGTTATGCCTGAAAATTTTTACATATTCGAGATGCATTCAACTTTTCCCAATAACATTTTTTTTTTCTTACTCCATGATTTGATGACTTGTATGACTTACTTAGTTTGTATGAAAAATGACTTTAAAAAGTATGTTATGCCATGGAAGAGTTATGAAAACAAAACCTTTTTTATTAATACATGGCGTCCTCGTGCCTTGATTATTATGGGGAAGGTAAGCGCTAATTTCACTTCGAATGGCCGAAACCAGTGTAGACCAGCTCCGTCAAAATTTTCTGGAGAGATAGCCACGAGCGTTAAACGCTAATTTTGAGATTATCGCCCAGATAGAGATGAGCACGCATTGAAGCTGCTGGTGGCTTGTTTTGAAATGGTAAAATATTCCAAGGGTTTATGGCGAACTACAGATTTGTTTATTTGTATTTGTAGATCTACCACTTATTTCTTATTTGTGAGATATTTAGACTTGGATCTATTGATTTTCTCTTAGATATACTATTCTTGAAGATTAAAAAAAAAAAAATGTAGATCTAGATTTTATCACAACAAATTTCAAATAATTTCTCTAACCTGAAATAACAAAATACTTTTTTGAATATTTTGTTTGGTTTGATGAAGAAACCAAGTTTAACCTTTGGAGTCTTCTTTTTCACATCTCCATCATGGTATTCTCATCACCATGACTCTCTCATCACAATAGCATTTTCCTCAACCATGGCTTTAATACCATGTCAGAAGTGTCCTGAGACACACAATTTTATTGATTACGGAAAAAGATTATTACATAGAGGGAGAGAGGTAGAGCATATATAAAACCTCTCAAGTCTTATCTCAATATGTCAAGTGTACTTGTCTAACAACTCAAGGATAATCACTATGACAAGGATGTGACAAGACCACCCTATGAAATATACACAACTTCTAGAATAACTTTATTAATCTAGGAAAAATACATAACTAATTAAACTTTAGGATTGTTAGACTAACAAACAATCTGTTCTATTTATTAAATGACTTGGCCAAGCTCTCGGGTCTCCATTACATTCATAGAACCTATATATAAGTCTCTAGAATCCACGAGAGCCTAACAAACTAAATAAAAGGAGAGTAAGAGGCCATTTACTCATTCACAAATTTCATATTTATGTTCAAATTCTAAATGCATTGCTTCATATTCCAATGGTTGATTTTTTTTTACAAAGGACAATAAATATTTCACTAAATTACAATTTTGTTTTAATCACAAAATAAAACCAAAATTAAGCAAACACAAGAAAACATGTAGAATCGTTGCAGTGCTAGGGATGCTCCTACATCATTTTACAAAAAACAAGTTCCATGCAACATTAAAATACATAGTTTGAAGAAGATTATCACCCAAGACAATTGCTTTCCAAGTAATCGGTGAGGGTATGAAATGGCCACAAAAAGTGTATATCCATTGCGAGGTAGATTTGGCAAATGGACATAACCAAAATAATGTTTTGTGGACAATTGAAAAACTTACACTTGGGTGGGGGATACCAACATGAACCAAGTGGTGGCTAGCAACCAAGCCTCCCAAAATGAGAGACCATACCGAGAAAGCCTTCTTAGGCTCAACAATAGGGGAATCCATGAAGGTGTGTCACACTTTCTATTGAAATGTGACAATGAAAATTTGATCTTTTACATATTTTTTAAATTAAAGGCCTGAAACTCATATAAATCTTAGAATTTTTTTTCTGTGGAGTAAAAAAACAATTTGTAGAGAATTGTGTTATCTTTCTAATGATATTTTTTGCAAAGAAAAATATATATCATTTAATATGTTAAATTTGATTTTAATTATTTCTTTGTCCTTTGCAATTTTCTAAGCAACTTTTGTTCATGTTATCCCTAATTTCTAGGGATAAGTAAGGAGATTATGTCTCGAGGCCCTCATGTTACAGAAATGGAGTAATGAGAGGCAAATGGATGACAATGTGCACTTGCACAGACAAAGGTCCACTTCACCACCACACATCTCAGACTCGTCACGATGGTATCCACCACATTAGCTTGCTTTCGGAAGAAATTGAGTCTTGCTCCATGAGGTACAATCCATGTATAATGGTGAGTGTCATTTCAATATGTCAAGCATCTGAGTATGTTGCATTTAAATTTGCTTTTGATTATGTTTGATTATGTTTGTTTGGAAATTATGTTATTTTCCTTGTTTCACCTTGGTAGTTGACATTGTTCCATAGTAAGTGGTCACCCTTAGGGATTGGTTTTCTATAGGGAGGTCCCCTTGATGAGTCATTGTGCCATTCCAGTTCATACTTGTCACTTTCCACGCTTCGTCCCCTCGCCTCCTTATCTTTTGGGATTTTTGGGTGTACTGACCCAAGAAGGGATTGTCCCTCATTTCATGGGAAGAAGGGGATGAAGGCCCAAAGGGAATGTTGGTAGGAGTTAAAAGACAAATCATAACCTTACAAATGCTCTCCTAAAGAGGTCTTGATAACAATGAAACGTTTCTTCTAAAAAATCAAATACCTGCAAAAGAAAATTCACATTATATAGATGCCCCACTTGTTGAGGTGTGTACACTCATGTGATGTCCCTTTTTTTCCATGCATATGGCACTCTGTGTACCTTTAGCTTCAATTGACACCGGGGTACTACCCACCAAGTTTTGTGTTACCCATAGGGAGTACCCAGTGTTTGAACCTTAATTAATTAATGGCAATAAATGGACTTGGAAAAAGGATGTATTGAAAACGAAGGTGCAACACACCCTCTATAAAGGCACCCATAAATGAGAGACTACAAACCCTTGTATGTCATGAACCCCATGCTCGAAATTCTTTCCCCCATCAATTTCATTTTATCCACATGACTTAGAGGGGGATCCACTTGGGAAACACTCCTTGACTTAGGGAATGATTCACCCAATAGGTCACTTTGTCAACCCTCCCATACCTGAACTTGGAAAATTTCATAGACTCTTTGAGCACTTGTTTAGTTTGATGAGATGGTTTTTGATGCATGTGCTTAGGTGACTCTTTTATTGACTTGATTTACTTATCATGATGCATTTGACTAGATCCTTGGAGGGCATATTGATTGTCTTTGTGGGACCTTTCTTGGTGGACAGTTTTGGAGGAACAAGTCAAGCTTGGGCTTCCTTGGGGAATGAATCCCATAAGTTGGATACCATGGCCCACACACTTGATGATGACCATTGTCTTTGCAAGACCTTTATTGGTGGATAGTTTTGGAGGAACAAGTCAAGCTTGGGCTTCCTTGGGGAATGAATCCCGCAGGTTGGATACCATGGCCTACACACTGGATGATGACCATAGCCTTTGGAGGCTATAGCACTACATCTAAAGGATTGACGTCTTGTTGGGGCTAGGGTTTGGAGTGGTGGTTTTGTTGACTTAACACTTGGCACCTTTTGATGGAGAGAAGCCTTGGCTTGATGGAGGAAACCCTAGCACACAAGGAGGAGGCCTTTGGAGGCCCAACGTTTCATCTCCAAGATCAAATGACTTACTTAGAGTGCCAAATGTTTCCCTAGAAGGGTGACGTCATGCCTTTTTAAAGGTTTTCTTATGTGCAAAGTCAAATTAAAGTTGTAAAGGGGAAAACTAAAGGGAAGTGTATCCCTTACTTTGTGGATAAACTCTTGTAGGTGATCTTGTATAAATAAAGATCAAGATAATTTCATTTTTATCATAACTCTCCCATCTTGGAGAGGATACTTCTGAAATTTGTGCCCCTCTTGGGAACAATCATTTTCTATCTCTCTTATGCTATGGTTTATCACTTGTGTTGTGGAGTAGTGTGGTGTGTGGCTCTTGGAGGATTCTTCTCTTGCTATGGTGATGAAAGATATTTAGTAAACCAGGGTCTTTGTCTTGTATTCTCTTGGAATTGATAAGGATCTGGCTTGCACTCTCATGTGATACGAAAAGTGTCCCATCTTCTACAAAGATCATTAAATAATTTCTCAAGCATTGTCGGCCAGCTACTCATAATTTGCAAGATACTTTCCAAGAGCTCAAAGACACTCTTTACAGAGAACGTTTTTTAGTGGATGACGAGACAATAAGTGAGGAATCGAAAATTGAAGAAGCGTATCATCCACCCACTACAGAAGAAGTATCGAAAGAACAAATCCATGAAGAAAGTCGTCAAGAAGATCTCAATGATGAAGACTCAGATGATACATTGGTGTCCATTATCTCGCTTGATGAAGGTGAAGTTGTACTGCCTCACTTTCCTCTTGCACATGAAGATAAAGAAATGATCATCATAAGTGATATGGATGATCTTGTGGAGGACCCATGTGATGTGGTTGATCAACATATTGATGATTTCATACATGTTGGGAGATGTAGATGGGGTGTGAGTTGTTGAAATAATGTAACTGCAAAGTGTATTCTAATTATTATTGTTGTATTATTCATTAGATCAATCCCCTATTGCGGATTGATCATGTCGACTATTGTAAAATACCAAATTCCCTTTTCCAGATTGTTCAAAACATAATTGTAATAGGAAGAATAAGAAGCCATCCCCATAATATATTAAAGGGGCTCCAGAATATATTAAAGGTGGTTATAACCACCCAGAAGAAGAAGTCGACCCTTCCAGTGAAGAGACACCTCCATCCACACGTGCCAGAGTTGTATAAATAAAGAGGCTAGTGCCTCATTTAGACACACACTCACTTGTTCATTTGAGGAGCAAGTTTCNNNNTGGGAAAGGAATTTTTGTATTTGTTTGAGTTATCTCTTGGCATTGTATTGGCTATCTATAATAAGGAAGTTTTGTTGGGGTTTTTTCCCCCATGAGGGTTTCCCATGATAAATGGTTTGTCTCTTGTGATTGTGTATTTCTTAGTGATCCTATCTTATGCTATTGTTATCTAGTGAATTGAAAAGAACTCTAATAATATCTTAAACCTTAACATGGTATCAGAGCTAAGCTGAAGAGAGCATATTTCACAAGAGAAAGTGAAAAACGTCACTGTTGTCGTACATGCAAATTAGGGATTTTTGTTGATGAAGTATTTCAACCCCAAAACCATCTAGAAAAGTGTGCCCTTCCTCAAGGATCACTTTGGCATCCTCGGTGCAATGTTTCAGTGGCTATATCTCCTAGAAAGTGAAACACTAGTTTCACAAAGTACCATAAGTACCAAAAAACCAGAGTACCAGAAGTACCAGAGGTACCAGAAAACTAGAAGCACCAGTCCAGAAATCCAATGATCAAGTTTGAAGGGGTAAAAGTTGGATTTTCATAAATCTGACTGCACTAGCTTACTCTGGATCAAAATTTCAAAATTCAAAGCTTGAAAAATTAGGGTTTCCTCATAAAACCCTAAGTTGCAGCCTCAAAACCAGTTTCAGTATCAGTTACAGTTGTAGTACCAGTTGCAGCCACCCTTGAAGTTATTAAGAGTTGGTGATCATTATCGTTGCTACCAAATGGTGCCTCTAGTTGCAAGTGTCGTTATAGGTATGTACTCACGGTTAAGCTTTAAAGAGTATTTGCAGGAGAAGGGATCTCCTGCCATAGATCTAGAAGGATCTCAAGATCCAACACATTCATAGGAATAATGAAACCCAGGTGTGATTATTCTGATATGAATCTATTTGTTATGACATCATTTTGATCAGTGTTGCATGTTGTAGCTATGACTATCATTCTAACCTTTGATCAAAATCTGAGTCATGGTATTAGATGGATTAAAAGTTGAGATCATAGAGTTTATCCTCTAACCCAACTTTCTTCCAAGATAACATATTGTCTTAGTACAAAAGACAGGTTGAAGAAATCACTCGTCATCTTGAGTGAAGGAGAATTGGAATAAAAGCAAGCACACTCATTCTTGAGGACAAGGCTCCAAGCTCCAGGTTTGATTAATCAAGTTGATAAGATTCAAAGGTACACATGACAAGTTGATGACTACCCCTTTACATGTAACCACTATAGTTGAGATAACAGTTTTTTTTAAGTATTATACTTGATAGCATGTGAGCATATAGAGGTAAATACTTAATATAATCATTTGCCTGATACAACTAACACCTCCTCTTGGAGAAAAATTGTGTGCTAGTTCCAGGTTGCCATGGAGGAATGTTCGATCACAACACTATAAGAGTGTTGACCTCACTTCGTAGTGTATCTCTTACTTTTTATCGTTGCTTTAAACAAGCCACGAGTGATAGCTCTAAAGGAGCTAATGTGATCATTATTCATGCTATTGCTTTATCTATTATTATCAAAAGGATATTATTATTTCTTGTTGTTTTGTTGACCTTGTTTCAGGTCACAGGTGATAACCCTAAGAAAGCTATAGTGAAGGTTGCAGAAGGAAACATATTATATGAGACATGAATCAGACTATGTACATGACCATATACACTCATGCACCAAAGAAGATGAAGAATAAGCTATCTCTTGAGATTCATAATATCTCATATGAAGATCGACTGAAAGGAGCAGAAGGCTCCAAAGATGACAGAACATTAGAACGGGAAGCAGATCTCATTTGAAGCCTGACTCTGTCTTCCATATTTAGACTTGGTATGCAACACCAAGTATACCCTGTAAGAGATGATGAAGTCCTTGTAGACTCAGAAGAAATCGAGAGTAAATCTCATCTCATAAAGGATCAGATGAAGTGACAACTTCCAGGACTAGAAGATAGATGTCGTGGGAAGACTAGATCATAACTTCAGAGACTCCTAGGAGATATGAAATATTTGGGATGATTCACTTGTTTCAGTGACAAAGAAGGAAGCCAGTCAGAAAGACTAGGATATGAATTCTTCCGTGAGAAGAGAATTCAGTATTGACTTCCAATATTGATCTATACAGATCAAACGTGTTGCAGATGTACAAATCCTGATGTATGTCCAGAGGATTCTCCCAGCAAAAAGGGAGAATACTATGATGAGACACTTATTGAAGAAATAGTTCCAGTACTTATGAAGACATCCATAACAACCATGATTCATGTATAGTATGAGATGCAGGGGGAGCAATCCCCATACTTAAAATTTGAGTGGTGGTTGGTGCAGTACATCAGTTGGGTCATGAAGACATGACTATGATAGCATTACCCGCATGAAAGAAGAAGAGATATCCTCAGTATAAGCTATTGAGCCACTCTTAGTTTCAGATGAAACTGTTGCCATGATAAAATAAGAGGAGTTACTCTCAAATTTTAGCAACCACAATGAGAATGAAGCAGTCATTCTCAGCCTCAGAGAAGTTGCAAGTATAGAATCCCATATTCCAGAAGGAACAGTTGCAGAGAGAGTAGAGGACATACTCCTAGACAGTGAGACAGATAGTTCCTTGCAGAAAGCACATAAATCTAGCACATGATTGTGCAGATCGATTTGCAGCTGAGAAAGTGTACGAGATTGGAGCAATGTAATAAGAAAAAATGATTTGAAGATTGAAGATAGAAAGACTCATGTTGAAGAGGGATTTGTACGTGTTGAAGCAAGCTCCTAGAGCTTGATATGGCAGAATTGACAGTTTCCTGACGAGCTTGGGCTTTACCAAGAGTAAAAACCTCTACTTCAATGTTATGAATCATGAGCCGGTGATATTGTTGTTGTATGTTGATGACTTATTCTTAACTAGAGAAGAAAATATCATCACCGAATTTGAGATGAAAGACCTTGGCCTAATGCATTATTTCTTGGGTTTTGTGGTATGGCAGAGTCCAGAGAGAATCTTCCTTAACCAAGGGAAGTATGCAGTCGAAATCCTGAAGAGATTCGACATGTTGGAGTACAAGTCCATGAATACACCCATGGAAATGAAATTGAAGCTACTGGTCGACACTTCATCAGAATTGATTGATGCCACACTGTATAGACAGATCACTGGATCGTTGATGTACATGACAAACACCAGACTAGATATATATTTTGTCGTGAACACCTTGAGTCAGTTTCTGGTAGAACCCAAACATGTTCACCTATTTGTTGCAAAACATGTGATGAGGTGCCTTAAGGGTACATTAGATTGTGGTCTCATCTATGATGGAGACCATGATTTCACACTGAGTGGGTACACTGATTCAAATTGGGATGGAAGTGTCTCTGATAGGAAGAGCATTTCAGGATGATGTTTTAGTTTGGGATCATCCATGATCTCATGGCAGAGTAGGAAGAAATATATCATTGCTCTCAGTACAGTGGAAGCAGAACACATTGTTGCGTGTTCTGCCAGTTGCAAAGCTATATGGCTTCGAAAGTTGTTGACTTGTCTATTCAACCTAGATATGGAAGCAACCACGATCCTATGTGAAAACTAGAGATGCATAAAAAAGACAGAGAATCTTGTATTTCATGACAATTCGAAGCACATAGAGATCTGATATCATTACATTCGTGACATGGTGCAAAGAGGAGCCATAAAGCTCCAATATGTTACCACGTATGAACAGGTTGTCGATGTGTTTACCAAGCCTCTATCTCATGTAAAGGTTGAGCACTTTCGAGATAAGCTTGGTATAGTCCAAAAGGGCCTCCCTCGAAAGGGGGAGTAGTGTTGTGTTGAGATATGCCATCCTAGTATTGTGCTTCCAGCTTAATTGTTGTGACATAAAGCCAGTCTAGTACTGTGCTTCCAGCTTAACTGTTGTGTTGAGATATGCCATCCTAGTACTGTCCTTCCAGCTTAATTGTTGTAATGTAAAGCCAGTCTAGTACTGTGCTTCCATCTTAACTGTTGTGTTGAGATATGCCAACCTAGTACTGTGCTTCCAACTTAATTGTTGTGATGTAAAGCCAGTCTAGTACTGTGCTTCCATATTAATTGTTGTGTTGAAATATGCCAACCTAGTACTGCTCTTCCAACTTAATTTTTGTGTTGAGATATGCCAGCCTAGTACTGTTCTTCCATCTTAATTGTTGTGATGTAAATCTAGTCTAGTGTTGTGATTCCAGCTTAATTGTTGTGTGATGTGCCATCTTAATTGTTTTAATGATGTTTCAGCCTCGTGTTGTGATGATGTGCCAGCTTAATTACTGTAATGATGTGCAAGCCTCATGCTGTGATGATGTCTTTCTGGCCTCGTGTTGTGTTTCTAGCCTTATGTTGTGATGATGTGTTGCCATCCTTTGTGTTGTGATATTGCTGCTTTTGATGTTGTATCAGCCTTGTGTTGTTATTGATGACGAGGATGTATTAGTGTTATACTAATCCATGTTGATGCAGTTGATGATGATGATTCCACTTTAGTGCCTGAGTCCTTGTTGAAGATGATGATGATGATATTATTTCAGCTTTAATGTTGAAGATGATGATGATATTATTTCATATTTAATGTTGAATATGATGATGATGTTACCTTAGCCTCATATTTATGAGGATGATGATGCTACTCCAACTCCATGCTGTGTTGATGATGAGAAAAACTTCTGATGATTTATAGATACACCAGTCAATGTTCCAAGATGATATTGATGATGCTATCCTCTCACCCACCTGATGTTGTTGATGATGTTGTCCTCTCTCTCCCCTGATGCTATTGTAGAATACCCTTCTTGTTAAGGGGGAGTGTTGAAATAATGTAATTGCAAAGTGTATTATAATTATTATTGTTTTATTATTCATTAGATCAATCCCCTATTGCGGATTGATCATGTCGTTTATTGTAAAAGACCAAGTCCCCTTTTGCGGATTGGTCAAAACATAATTGTAATAGGAAGAATAAGAAGTCGGCCCCAGTATATATTAAAGGGGCTCTCGAATATATTAAAGGTGGTTATAACCACCCAGAAGAAGAAGTCGGCCCTGCTAGTGAAGAGACACCTCCATCCACACGTGCCAAAGTTGTATAAATAAGGAGGCTAGCACCTCATTTAGACACACACTCACTTGTTCATTTGAGGAGCAAGTTTCAGAGATGCAGTTG
>SNQJ01S0004149.1:25962-48937 GCA_010110895.2 Picea sitchensis | reverse complement strand
AACTCTAATAATAGCTTAAACCTTAACATGGGTTTCATTATTTTTTATGGAGATCCTATTTATGACATTGAAGGTAGCTCTCAAGAAAAAGATTTCAAGTCGTCTTCTTCAGAGGACTGGTCTTCATGCATATATGATTCATATTTTTGGCAGTATGATGATGATATATCCAAAAACCGTTTTTTGTCCATGTGAGGATGACTTGTCATAGCATATTCATGGTGATTTTTTATCATCCCTTTGGAGTTGTGATGCACCTCCTTTTGGATATGCAAACTTGTTCTATGAGAATTTTCAGCCACCTTCATCCTCAATTTTAAATGAACACTAGGACGTGGCCATCCCAGAACAATCAAAAGATCACTTTACAAATCAAAAGTATTTTAATCTTGGGGATTTTTACAAGGATTCGTAGATAAAGATGAAACATTGTTCTTTAGACTTGAGCTTGTCCCTTACCTCATTTCTTCTTCTCAAGAAAATCATGGGGTCTTATTGGGATCTCTCATATATTCTCAGTCTTCAAGAAGCAGTGATCATGCTAACAAGGATGATAGTCCCATTCAGAGATGGATCGATCAGGCTTGTGGATCTTCTTTTCAGCAGGATTTCCTCCCTCCCACCCATCTCAATCAGGAATGAGTTGGGGATGGATAGAGATGGAAGTGGAGCCCCTAGAGGTCAAATCTAAATGGAGTAAAATGTGAGAAGATATGCCTTGTAAGTCAAGTGATTGTTTCCCAAAAGGTATAGTACGTCTTCGGATGATTACACCTACCCGAGACAAAAGAAAATCCAACTTGCAATGATATATGTTAGTATGGATCAAAAAGTTAAGCTTGTTGTCCCTAATTTGCAGTAGTAGATGACACTTTATATCAGCATATAAGGCACCTAAATCAGCATGTAAAATCATAATATTAACCAATGATATTATCAATGAGATAGGCAATCAATTGTAAATATGGCACTTTGAGGCTGAATAAAGAAAGTCATTATAACATGTATATTTCTGCAGAAAATTGCAGCCTTATGGCTGTATATTTTAGTCACTTATATCAGAAAATTACACCATCAAAATATGCCAAAAATTATCCCAAAATAAGCATCTTAGTTAGTATATTAAATGAGAAAAATTTAGGAGCTAGTCTAGGGTTAGTTTAGGAGTAATGTTCAGTAGTTTATCTAGGTTATATCAGCCCTAATGGTTGTAGGTTAGGGTTTGTAACAGAAAGAAAAATAGTGGGAGAGATGGGATTCCCTAGTAGGGGGAGATTCCTCTCAAAGTGACAAACCAACTGCAAGCAAGAGATCTTTCAAAAGACGAAAATTCACCTTTCCCAGGGCAATGATTTTATATTTCCAATGCAAAAAATAAATGACTAGTGCCTTTAATATTGGGTTAACGGAGTCAAATAAATGAACTAGAGATGATACTTCATTGGGGTGTAAATCCTCTTACTTCCCAAGGAAAGTATCTCTAGTTAGGGTTTGAGAATGAGGGGTGTAAATTCTCTTACTTCCTTAAACAAACCCTTGCAACATCAATGAACTTTAAATAATAAATGATGGAGACTAGAGTGGGGGTGTAAATATTCTCACTTCCTACTTATCTCCTAGCACAACAATCCTTGACTTGAAAATATGATAGCATAAGAGTAAAAGACCATACCAAAATAAAGAAATATGCTAAGATAATCCACCATAAAAGCTAGAAAAAATTCATCTAAGGATATTTCCTCACTCCTCCATCAACCATTCACAAGAGATGGCCATAAACAAGTGCACAAAAGACAAATATAGCCAAGTGTAGTGAAAATTTCATATCAAGTCCTCTCACAAGAGGGAGAGTTGTGTCCAAATGAGATTTTATGATCTCTTATTTATATAAAATTTCACTAAGGTGACTTGGCCATAAATTAAGGGGTAAACCACAAGATTAGGGGTAAAACACCCTAATCTTTCCCCCTTTAACAAAGTAATATTAAATAATTCATTTAAATTTTCACTTTTTCACAACTAAAACCCTAATTTACATGGATGTCTCCCCTTTAGGGGACGTTTTTCCACTTAGAAGAATTCGTTGGTGTTGGAGAAGCATTGGTAGGCTTCCAAAGGCCACATGTCAAGAATTTAGGCAATCTATTCATGGTGAAGACCTCCTCCTCCTCAAAACATCCAAGTGCCAATGTATGTCACCTCACCACCAATCCCTAACCCCCCTAGATGAAATCATACTTAAAAATTAGATGTTTTTCCTCTCCTATGAAAAATGTTTGGCATCTGGGGGCTAGGATACAATGTCCAAGTCATCTTCAAGGCCTTTCAAGTTTGATCTTCCTCATCCGGCATGTGGGCCCTTGGCATCAACCTGTGGGCTCCAAGCTCAATGGAAGCCCAATTTAGGCTTGTTTTTCCAAAATTGTCCACCATCTAGGTCTTGCAAAGACAAACAAGCACGCCCTCTGAGGATCTCAAGTCATAACATCGTGATAAGTGAATCCAATCAATAAATGAGCCACATAAGCATGGGCATCAAATATCACTATGCAACTTGTCAAGCTTGAATATGGGACGGTTGATGAGGTGTCCTATTGGGTAGATATTTCCCTAGGTCAAGGAGACTTTCCAAGAGATCCCTCTCCAAGCCATGTACAGTGGATGAGTTGGTTTGGGTCAAGACTTAATGGGAATAGGGCTCATGGCATACAAGGGGTCATAGTGTCTCATTCATGGGTGCCTTTGTAGAGGGTGTGCGGTACGTTCGTCCGCAATGCACTTTTTCCAAGCCCATTAATTTTCATTCTTTTATTCTTTCACAATTTTAAGGAGAGGTTGAAGGTCACTACCCTGGCGTGGTGACCAGATAATGGAAATGTCACCCACAAACACCTAGTGGAAATGAGAAGGTTGGCTCATGATGAGACCCCCTTTCTCTCATCCATGAAACTGAGAGCCATTACCCTAGTTTGGTGACTAGATGATGGAAATTCCATACCACTATATACTCATGGACATGATAGGTCGGCTCGTGATGAGACCTTCTATCCTTCAACTAATATTTTAAGCATTCTTTATTATATTGTGGGTCCCCTTTACTCAAAGATAAGTGTTTCATTTATTTCTTGGGTGATCCCTGGGCGAATCATCTAGAAGGTTCATACAAGGTGTTGGTTGTATATTCTTCTTTATTTACCATTTGATTTATTGACCTAGGGTTCATGTCTTTTGGGTTTCCAACAAAGCCTCTAAAACTGTCGGCCCTCCTGGTAAACTAGAAGGTAGCACAAGACACAGAATGTGTAGCGTAGTCTCACCCGAGATAGTTTTAAATGGGTGGTTGTAAGACTCAGGCATTTACAACCTAGGATTGAGTACGATATAGGGGTTTTCTATTCAAAGTCATCTACTA
Organism: Picea sitchensis; assembly: GCA_010110895.2. NCBI lineage: Eukaryota > Viridiplantae > Streptophyta > Pinopsida > Pinales > Pinaceae > Picea > Picea sitchensis. Next base: position 45,525 of record SNQJ01S0004149.1, on the reverse strand, counting down.
TGAATTATGATTTCAATATAATATTATTTGCGGTTATGCGTTTATCTTCCACAGTTCATTTCCCTAACAAAACAATCATATTTCATAGCAATATATTAACTTCATTCATTAAGCACAACAATTAACTCCTGAAAGAAGGAAAAGATATCCATGCATTCATCACATTACACATATATTACCGTGGCTCACCCCCTCCTGGGCTACGTCCATAAAGATTTGTCTCTTGGCTCTTTTATTATGGTAGTTTTGTACCTGCCGCACCACACGCTTACAATTCTCCTCAGATGGGTAAGATCTATATGAGGCGAACTAGATCACACCAGGCTTCTTAGCCTGTGATCTAATCCTCATATATTCCTTCTCTCCTCTCCCCTACAACTCAATAGCTTACAAAATAGTTCATAACAACATTACATATCGCATCAACTCGTACATCTCTAATACAAAAACAATGAACTAATAAGGAGCTAACCAACTGAACCCCTTATGATACCTACGTATCTATATTTATATCTATCGGGCTCTTCATCCATTTACAATATATTACCAAAACCCTAAACCTATCGATGTTAGGTCTTCCTCCCATGCGCGTGTATTGTTCTTTCTCTAGCTGTCGCTTTCCTTGTGCACATTTTCTTGCATGCATGCATGTTGTGTTTCCTTCCAACTGTTACTTCAGTTTATGCATGCTTTATTTCCCCATGATCATCCTTCTTTATACTTCATCCTGGTGCCAACAGGACCCCAACACTAACATGTGGCGTTTCCCATGCCACCTAATCCTTTTGATCTTTCTCGATCTCCTTGTTGATCATCTGGAACGTTTCCTTGACCTTTGTTGTTTGTCTCAGTGCCTGCGTGGTCTTATCCTTGATTGTGTCCACTACCGGGATTGCCATTTCGTCGCTCAACAATCTTGCACATTCTACCTAGGTCTATGTTATATTTGTCTTAGCGTCCTCTGCCTGTGCCGGTACTTCTGATACCTGTTCCTGTAATGGCTCCATTTGAGCCTGACGCTCCCATTTCTGGGTTTGCACAGAGATTAGATCTGCCTGCAATTTCTTAATATCCTACGTCCCTTTGACACGTTCTGGGATGGGTATGGTCTTCTTCTTCTTCTTGAGCTCTTGGATCATTTCATTGATCCTTTCCTCTTCCTTGTCCCACTGTTGGACTTGTGGATCCTCCTCTAACCTTGTCCAAATTTGCGTTTTTTATCGAACAAGTCATTTGTTGTGATAATCTGCTGCTATCTCCTGTAGCTGCATTGTTTCTTCCTGTTTCCTTTGCTCCTTGACTTCTGGTGGGGTGGTGGGTGTGAGTTGTTCTTGAAGATTCTCGATCTCCTTCTGATATTGCTCAATTGAATGTGCAATCCAATCAATATTTTCCGCGGTTTCAACTTCCTTGTTCTGCATGGCCTATGGAATCTTCTCATAAGTTCCTGCCACTTTCTGCTCCAATATTTTTAGGCGCTCTGTTTCTTCCTCGTTCTCATATTTGGCCTTCTTGTAGCCTACTTTCAATTTGTCTTGTTCCTTTGTTGCCTTCTTTAATTCGATTAAGTGTTTGTGTGTGCGAGATTGCACCTCATGGTTGACGCTCACCTTCATTCTGTGTAATGCCCCTAATGGTATCCTTGTAAACACAAGTTGGATCTGGCTCAAGTCTTTCAAGGGTGTCTGGCCCACAATTTCGTCCATGCAGAACATACTAGGGTTGATATGGAATGTTGCATGTGGTTGCAATATCCCCTTGTCTAACTATCGATATTCCCCTTACACTCTTCATTCTGTCTGCGGTGTTGATGGCTCTATGCCCCTGTTGTTGCTTGTTATGTCTACTTCCCCGAATTTCTTGAGGAATTGCCCCATTTCTGTTAGCTCTTTTTGCAGTTTGTCCCTGTGATGTGTTGTGTGGTAGAAGTCCTATGCTAGACAGTCATGGACCATTCTGGCGATCATTTCCCCATTATTCTCCATGATCGTATAGTCTAGTGATGTTCGTTGCACCTTTGATTTCTTGTGCGCGACTCCTGCCTATGCGACTGGTCTCTTAGTTCCCCCTAGTTCTTGTGTGTTGGGATTTGAGGCAGTCTCTTGTGCTCCCTCAACCAGTTTCTATTGTCCATTGGTCAGCTGTGTAGTCTCTTTCTTCCCCTTATGGGTTCCTGTTTTCTTTTCCCCTTCGTGTGCCTGAGTTGGCTTGCTTTGGGACATTCTTGGTTTCTTGGGCACTTGGATTTTTGGAGGCTGCGTGTCTCCCTACTCCGCCTCTTCCTATGTTGTTCTTTGCAATATTTCCTGGGTAATGGTTGGGATCCTCCATTCGTCGAGCCATTCATTGATGACCATGTCAATGTCACCCTATGTGATAGAGTAGCGCATCTATAGCCACTGTTTAGCCGGATCCTGCCTTGCTTGTATCCACATTGCTTGTCGTGTGGCCTGGAAATTGGGGTTGTCTGCATATCACGCGACAGCCTCTGGTGTGACTCTCCATGATCAAATGATGGCTTCTTGTATGTCTCATAGGTATGCTTCAAATATGATCCCATTCTCCCTCTTATGCCTGGAATGCAACCCGAATCTCAGCAATAGGTACCTCGCTCCTGCTAGCTGTGGTCTGGTACAAAAAACTACATCGCTCGATTCTCGCCATCCCATGAATGCTATTAGGGTAATCAACCATGAGTAATGGAAATTTGTGCCTAGGTCCTATGCATATTTTCAGTCCTCTTGGAATAAGTTCAATAAATATGGTGCCCAACTCATTGAGGTGCCTTCTGCGCACTGAGCTGCAACTACAATGACTCCAACTGGTACTTCCTCCTTGCAGCATTTTCTTAGCAGCTTGCAGGCTAAGATTTTTGTGCCCAATTGTGTGGTTACATTGTTGATCTGTTTGATGATGATGCCTCTTGTCCCCCTGGAGGTTCCATACTTCTTCTTCGTTTCTTCTGCCAGTGCTTTCTCCTTGGATTTTTCATCCAACACTAATGCGGGATCAATTCGCCGGATTGGTAACCCTGTTATTTTCACAATAAGCTCAAATGTTATGGGGATGGTTTTATCCAGCCATATGTCCCCTCCATGTGTGACTGCTAATAGTTTCTTAACACATGTTGTTGTGTACTAGCCTTTTCCAAAATGTGGTAGGTTCAACAAACCTAAGATTCTTTTTTTAACCAGCCCAATTGCCCACTGGTATGGTTGGTTAATCAGTTCTCCAAGCTGAGTCGTGCCTATGGTCTATATAAAGACCCTATGTGAAAGTTCCAGGAACTTGGATTTGTCTGCTACATCATGTTCTGAGTATTTTAGATTTTTGACGTGACCCAGTAGCTCTGTTCCTACCCGTACTCTAGCTGGTATGTGTGGTAGGAGAATTTTTGCTGCAAGTTTCTTGCGGGGTGAGCTCGGTATATGTACTTTGTCTTTATACTGTGATGGTTGGCTTGAAGTTCCAACAGCTTCCGGTTGCTCCCCCATAATCCATTCTGGCCAAGCCGAGGCATCTTCAGCAGTCTCCCCTGCTCATTGTCTTGATATGGTCGTTTGAGAATCATCTGGATCCACTGCTGCTTCAAGATTCTGTGTCATTCCATTAACTTCCAAGGTTGTGTTGGTGCTCTCTAGTTGCACCTCCTTTTGGGTTCTGCTTCCTGGCTTTGATGCTGCTACACTGCTACGGGCGTATCCACTTTCATGGCCTCGGTCGTTTGAGAATCATCTGGCTCCACTGTTGCTTCCAGATTCTGTGTCATTCCATTAACTTCCAAGGTTGTGTTGGTGCTCTCTAGTTGCACCTCCTTTTGGGTTTCTTCTTCCTGGCTCTGATGCCGCTACGTTGTTGCAGGTGTATCCACTTTGATGGCCTCTTCTTCTGGTTGTTGAATCTCTTCTAGAATCGGTGTAGAATTTATCGGTATTGTCTCTGGGGATGGGATTTCGTTGATATCGACGATCTCCGGTTGTTGTTATTCATTCTCTTCCAATAGTCCTCATGACCTAGTTTGAACCCTGGTCGGTCTAGCACTCTAGATTGCTTCTACTGACTTCGGTGATGCCATAGTGGTGACTGTCAAACATTTTTTGGGTTCAAATAACTTCTACCATATTTTTATTCTCTCTCTCTATGTTTTGGCTACTATTACTCTCTGTCTGTTCTCCTTTCGCGAATAAACTAGTTGCTTGTGTGCTCGTGTGTTGTATTGGCTTTCCATGAAGCTTCTCGAGGATGATTCCTTCATTGTGGGTTTAATGCACCATAATTTTGGGTTCAATGCATCTCCAGTTGGCACAATTAATGTGATGTCCCATCGGTCCTTGTTGTCCTTTAATTTCACCTAGTGTTGTCCTGTCATACTTCTTTTTTTGAATTTCCTTTTTTTCGCTTGTTTTCCCTTTGCATATAACCGTTGTTCTTTCCTTTGTCGAATTTTTTTTTCTAACTTCATGTGGCCTTTCTATTTTTGGCGTACTGGGCCTTCTTTACTCTTGTTTCCTTTTTTCTCTTTTTCCGATATATATATATATATATATATATATATATATATATATATATATTATTGCATGGTGGGTGGTCAACTGTCCTTGTACAACTTTAATTGGCTTCCGTTGATCATTCCTCTGATTTTTGCGTCTACTAAATATCTTAACTGTACATATCCTCCCTCTATGACATATTTTACTTTGTATGGTCCTAACGAATGCATTCTAAGATTTCCTGGTTGCTGAAATGATTTGTTGTCATACATCAATACTAGATCTCCTTCCTTGAACGTTTTATTCTTGATGTGTCAATTGTGTCAAGATTTGTCTCTTTCTTTCTGCACTTGTTGATGCAATCCTACCAATATTCGGTCCTCCTCCATGGTCAATAATTGATTTATTCTCTCCTATACTGTGCCTCGTTCTGTCATTTGTGTGAGCGCTACTACGTGCAAGTTGGGTACTAAAAATTCTAATGCCACTACTGCTTCTTTGCCATAAACCAGTTTAAACGGTGTGTGCCCTGTCAACTTTTTGCATGTAGTCTTGTAGGCCCATAATACTGCTAGTACTTTGAGGTCCCAGTCATCTTTCTTGACGTTACAAATCTTTGTTAGTGTGTTCTTCGTAATTTTGTTGAAGGCTTCCACTATGCCATTTGCCTGTGGATGAAGTGCGTTCCTTGATCACTCATCAAAACTCTTGGGCACCCAAATCTAGTGATTACTTGTTTGAACAAAAATTGTGTTGTTGTCTCTGCACTGCAATCTTTTACTGGTCCAGCTTTCACCCATCTTGTTAGATATTTTGTCATGGTGATAATGTACCTTGCCCCTGTTCTTTTGGCTTGTGGGTTAATTGGTCCCACAAAGTCGATTGCCCATTTTTCAAATGCCTGTAGTGTTACTTGTGGTCGTAGTGGCATCTCATCTCTTCTATTGAGTTTGCCTACCCTTTGTCAGACATCGCATCTTTGACAGTACTCCTTCGAGTCTCTATGAATCGTTGGCCACCATAGTCCTGCGCATAATACCCTATGTGCGATAGCTTTCCCTACATAGTGTCCTCCTACTATTCCCTCGTGGGATTTTGCTAAATTTTTTTGTCTTTCGTTCTCTAATATGTATCTTCGCAAAATTCTATCTTTGCCCATTTTATATAAGTGTCCTACAATCAGTTGATAGTTTGCCATGTAGACTACCATATTCTTCTTCTATGCGGTGGTATATTCTTGTGGCACATTACCTACAATCAAGTATTGAATGATATCTGTGAAGTATTCTTCAACAATATGTACTGAGAATAACTTTGCATCTAGAAAGTTATCTTCTAAGTTCATAGGTTCTTCTCCATTTGTGATCCTTGACAGGTGGTTAGGTCCTGCATTCAATTTTCCTGGTTTAACTATTAATTCAAAGTCAAATTCTTGGAATAGTAGTAACCATTGATAGATTCTCACCCCCAACACTAGCTTGTTGACTAGGTATTTCAGGGTTAAGTGATCTATGAACATCTTAAAGTGTTTCCCCAATAGGTAATGCCTGAACTTCTGCAGTGCATAGACCATGGCTAGGACTTTTCTTTCTGTCGTGTTATAATTATGTTCTGAGTCTGTTAACTTTATTCTTGCGAACGACATCGGGTGATCCAAGTCTCTTATTCATGTTTGCACCAAGATAGTTCTGAGTGCTATCACTGATGCATATACATGCACATGGAATGTCTTTTCCCAGTCTGGAAATATTAATATCGGCACGGTAACCATATTTTCCTTCAAGGTATCCAGACCGTGTTGACACTCGTCATTCCACTGAAACTTTGTATCCTTAGAATATTTTCCGTTAGTGTTGTGATCTATACATATCCTTTGATGAATTTCCTATAATATCTGGTGTGTCCTAACGTTTCTCTTAGCTGACGGACTATTTTTGGTGCTGGCAAGTTAACGATGATTGCGATCTTTGTCGGATCTACGAATAAACCTTGTTTGCATACTATGTGGCCCAATAGTATCCCAAACGGTGTTCCAAATATCCATTTCTTGATGTTCAGTGATATATAGCACTGTCTGCATCTTTTTAACATCATCTGTAACACTTCCACATGGTTTTTCAGTAGGTTGTATATTGTCCAATCATTCAGGTATACTTCAAGAAACTGATTGATGAATTCCTTAAATGTTGTGATGACCACTTTGGATAATATTGCGGGTGCATTCTTCAGTCCAAAGGGCATGACTGTTTACTAATAAGATCCCCATTCCGTCGCAAACATGGTCTTGTATCTATCCTCCTGTGCTATCCTAATATGGTGGTATCCCGAGAATCCATAAGTGAATGAGTAAGCTTCATGTCCTCCCACGTTCTCTAGCACTTCATCTGTGAACAGTGTAGGGAACGGGTCATGTAGGCATGCATCATTCAACTTCCTCAAGTCGACGCATATCCTGATCCCTCTACCTTCTTTCTTGTTCTGTACTACCATCGGGCTGATCTATTCTGACTCCTCAATGGGTTCGATGATGCTGGCTTCGAGCATTCTGTCGAACTTGTCTTTAACTTTCTGTTTATATATAGGGTTCATTATGTAGGGTCGTTGTCTAATAGGTATCGCTTCAGGTCTGAGTGGTATCTTCATTTCACCAAGTTCTTCGGCTATACCCTTCATCTTTGTGAATGTTGTGGGAAATAGGTCACTATATTCGCGTAACAACTCTATGATACTTTCTATTGTTTACTCATCTTAGTAATCTCCAATGTTGGCCATTTTGGGCTACTCGCCTGTCCCGATGTTAAATTTCTTTACCTTTATTGGTGCAGAAATGATTTATGATTCTATGGGTGGTCCTTCCACATATCTTTCACCTTCTTCTTCTTCGATCTGAATATCACGTAGATCATCTTCATCAGGTGCTTCCTCCTATACATTATAACATGACAACAATTCCTTGACTGTCTTCTTATTCTGTTGTTTCTCTTCTGTGATAAATTCTATTTCTAGTTCTTTGATTAATATCATTCCTCTTATCTGTTTGAGGGTTGCGTCTATGTTGGGGTTCTCTTGTTCGAATGAGAAAGTGACTGTGAAATTATGTTGCAATGTCCTCCATGTCGTAGTTACTTTGCACAATTCCTGGTCTGTATACCAGTTTGATGGTATTCCCTCTAGAGTATGTATGAAGTGATGAGGCCATTCCTCTGGTGGTGTCATTTTCCATAGCATTCTACATGCCTCCAAGTGTTCCACTGGTGCTCCATGTCCTTCATATTTCTATTGTTTGTTGTTTTTTTGTTTTGTGCTGAACTTTTTGCATAGTAATCACTTACATTGCTACCAATCTGTGATTGTCTCTTTGTGTGTGCTCCACCATCTTGTTGGTGTGGCCTTTAGTTCTAAGTCAAGTTCTAACAGTCTCTAGTTCGCTTACACTTCGTCTTCGTACTGTGTCAAGAATGTTTCCAAATCATTTATTCTGTGGAAGCTGGGTGGTTCTCTGATTTTTGTTCCTACCCATATCACTGCGTGATATATTCTTGCACATATTCTCATGGATACTTCGTGTAACCTCTGCTGCCATTTTTCCAACCCAGTTTCTGAGTCTGTCGCACAAGAAGTAATGCTTCAAAAATTGAGTATCCCATCTGCAATTGGGTTTACGTAATCCTCATCACGTGTAGTTGTTTTGTACAACTAGTCGATTTCCTCTAAGTCTAGGCAAGTAGGTTCTACAAACCTCTCCCCTTTGGATGGGTCTAATGGTGTGATGACCCTATGATGCAGGAGCATCGCCAACCCATTAAGCGAGCCAGCACATCGAGCGGGAGACAGCTGGACAGTGCCAGCACAAATTTTGGAAAACACTTGGAAGTTGTTGCGCGACTTTAAATGTCTCATTTAAGAGAAGGCACACTTTGTATATTGTAATGGACCTTGAGCGGACAGCTCTCGTCCTTAGTTAGATAAGGAATTTAATAGATTTAATGTTGTTAGATAGGAATTGAATTCTAGATTTGATAGTTTTAGAGCGCAAGAGAGAAAACGGATATAGACACCCTCATTGTATCTTTGTATTACTACCATTCATTCAGGAAGAAGAGCAGGCAGAGAGTTGTGTAAGGAACACCCATGTACAGATATTGGATTAATAGAAGAAAGCTTTGATTCAAATCCATGGTTATGTGTCTATTCTCTGTGTGTTGATGTTATGCTCATGAATATGTGCTTCCTGTCATAAATTCGCTTTTATATGTTGTGTATGTGATTTCATGGTTGAATTGAAGTCTGTAGGAACAAGGAGTTAGTTTCAATTGTTTCTCTATCTTGAACCAGAGAATTCCTACAAGGAGTGCAGTTGAATCGTCCGCAAGGAGTGCATTGACAGAAGGGTTCAAGTAGAGATAAATTTTGTTCTAAGTTCTCAGAAGTGAAGATTGGGCACCGAAGCCGTGCAAGGCGTGCGCAGGCTAGACGAAGACTCAGAGTTGTGATTCTGAGAAAAGGGACTGAAAGACTGCTGCTGCAGGAGTGCGCAGGGTCGAAGGCTTCAACACTTAGTCGTGATTGAAGGTTTGCCACAAAGAGTGCGTGCAAAAGGTTTCCAGGGGGATTTAAGGTCGTAGCAAAGCTCAGGAGGAATAGGCCTTCAAAGTTGTTGAAGGACAGCGGAGAGAAGTTGCGCGTGAGCAGGTCGAAAGGAAATGTCATAGGTTTGTGCGCAGGGTGACGAACTCTGTGGAAGAGCGCCTCGTCGTCTCATAGAGTTCATTTGGAAGAAACGGACGGACGAAATTCTCCGAGGAGATTTCGCGAAGTTTCGTGGGCTGTTGGATATTACGGGGGTGTGAGGAGGCTACAGTGAAAGCGTGGAAAGGTTCGAAGCTCAGGAGGAAGCAGGGCCATCGATCCGAGACAGGAGGGACCGTCGGATCCACACATGATATCGCATATCGCCATATCTCGAGTTGAAGCAACAAGTTTTTGAAACGGTAGTTGCGATATCGCGATCCGCGATATCCCAATAGGATTAGAACCGTTGATCGTGTGGGACGCGTGTCAAGAGATCCCAAGGATTCAGGGTTCGGAGAATCGGGGACTTCAACGACAGAGAACACTTGCATGTTGGAATCGCAATCCGCGATGTCCCGACTGTGACATGGCAGTGTGGGACCATGAGAGCGAGGGGAGTACAGGTGGCATCGTATCGGGGATCAGGGAAAAGCAAGTCCCGAGTCCATCGACATCCGGATTCGTGATCCCGCGAAGTCCGATAGAAGTGAAGGGGAGTCGAAGAGACAACTCACTCGTGTGTCGTAGTTTCGGCATATCGCGAGTCAGGAGTTGGAAACCCGAGTGACTGGTATCACGAGTTGTGAAACCGCGATAAGGGCAGAAGTCCCGATAAGGCGGGAGGAATTCAGCGTTGACTAAAGCTATCGGATCTCGGGGATTTGAGAGTCCAATAATCATCCGAGAACTTGCGAAGTCGCGAGTTCCGATCCTCCGAGAAGTCAAGGAAGGGGGGGATCGTGCCAGAGAAGAGAATCTGTGGGTAAGAAGGATTCCCGATAGGGGATCGGAAGAACCTTTGAGTTCTTCAGGCCGAGAAGAGGAGGGTCCTGTGTGAGCAGCGTGCTCGAGGGTGCACCTGCGATCAAGTTGGTATCAGAGTGATATTAACTCTTTGTTTTCCATAGCAGAGAGAGAGAAATCACCATGCCGCCGAGGAGAGAAAGGCGATCACCTGATCCTGAAGACAGGGAGGTGAGAGCAAGAGGCAAACAACCGCAGAATCTAGAAATGGAGAGGCAGATACGTGATCTTCGAGCAAGACTTGAGGAGATGGAGACGACACAGAGACGCCGAGTCGGTGCTGGAGATCTAAGTGACTCCGAAGGCGAAGTTGAAGCCGAGCCACAAGGAGAAGTTGCAGCCGAAGATGCAGCCAATGAGCGACTGATTAAAGCCATTGCCAGGATGAGTTCAAAGACAAAAATGGACATTCCAACTTACGAAGGGAATCTAGATGCAGAAGAGCTTCTAGACTGGATTAGAGCTCTTGAAACCTATTTCGATTATGAAGATATAGAAGAGGATAAGAAGGTCAGGCATGCTGTCATAAAATTAAAAGGACATGCAGCATTATGGTGGGACGAGCTTCAAGCAGATAGACGTTCCAAAGGCAAGCAGAAGATAAAGAGCTGGGATCGAATGATCGCGAAGATGAAGGCGAAATTCATCCCGAGAGATTATCAGATTTCTTTGTTCAGGCGGATGCAGAACCTGAGACAGAAACTGATGACAGTGAAAGAATACACTGAAGAATTCTATCGACTGAACATCAGAGAAGGTCATCGGGAGAGTGATGATGAGAAGGTCGCCAGATATCTGAATGGTCTGAGATACGACATTCAGGATGAATTAAGCATGATAACCATCCGAACTGTGGAGGATGCTTATGAGATGGCTTTGAAAGAAGAAGAAAAGTTGAGCCGTAAGCAAGGTCAGCGAGGGCAAGGCAGGAGTCAGCCCAGAGGTAAGGCAGTTGCCCAGGACAAATATCAGAAGCCCAAGGAGGAATGGAAGAAACCTCAGGGTAAAGTCGAAAGAGGTGGAACCTCACAGCGAGGGCCATATGTAGAACAAAGAGGACAACATAATGAGCAGAGGGGAGATTATGCTGATGCAAACACTCTTCCTCGTACTAGAGGTCGAGGTAGATGAAGAGGTGGAGTAATCACATGTTTTACATGTGGGAAAAATGGGCACAAGTCATTCGAGTGTCCAGAGAAAAATAAGGACATAGGAGAAGCTCACATCGCATAAGCGTAGAGGCGGGATGTTGAGGCCGAAGACACAGAAGGTGGAAGATCGCTTGCAATGCATAAAGTCCTTTTGACACCCGAGAAGGAGGTGGAAAGCTCAGTCCAAAGGACCAAACTTTTTAGAACATCTTGCGAGACCAAGGATAGAGTGTGCAAAGTTATCGTGGAAAGCGGTAGCACAGATAATCTCGTTTCAACCGAGATGGTGGAAAATCTGGAGCTGGAGACAATTGATCACCCGAGTCCATACAAAGTTTCATGGCTACAGAAGGGGCACCAGGTACATGTCACTAAACAGTGTTTAGTTGAATTCAAGATAGGGGAATATAACGATAAGATTCTATGTGATGTCATTCCCATGGACGTATGTCATTTATTGCTGGGTAGACCATGGCAATATGACAGAAATGTGATTCATGATGGGAGAATGAACACATATACCCTGGAGAGAAATGGGATGACATACAGGTTTCTTCCGATAAAGGATAAAGAGGTGAAGCCAGAATTAAACAGCACAATACTTCTCATGAGTGGGAAGGAACTTCTTATGGAGGTTGAGAAGAATGAAGATCCACAATTATTTGTTGTCAGAAAGCCGAGGATTGTTCTGACTAGCAGAAGAGTGGATGATTTTTCGGATGAGGTTCAGGAACTGCTGGAAGAGTTCTTTGACATTATAGTGGACGAATTACCTCATTCGTTGCCACCGATGAGAAGTGTGAGTCATCATATTGACCTCATACCAGGAGCTAGTTTTCCGAACAAAGCCACGTACAGGTTGACGCCACAAGAAAATGAAGAGGTTAAGAGACAGGTTCAAGACTTGTTGAACAAAGGATTGGTCAGGGAGAGCTTGAGTCCATGTGTTGTTCCGACAGTGCTCAGTCCAAAGAAGGATGGAGGCTGGAGGATGTGCACCGACTCAAGGGCGATCAACAAGATAACCATCAGGTACAGGTTTCCATTACCCAGGATGGACGATCTGATGGATTGCTTGAGCGGAGAAAAATACTTTTCAAAGGTTGATTTGAAAAGCGGATATCACCAGATTCGCATGAGAGAAGGCGATGAGTGGAAGACAGCCTTCAAAACAAACGAAGGGTTGTATGAATGGCTAGTCATGCTGTTTGGCTTGACAAATGCACCGAGTAATTTCATGAGGTTAATGAATGAAGTGCTGAAAGAGTTCATCGGAAAATCCGTCATAATTTATTTGGACGATATACTGATTTATAGTAAATCAGAAGCAGAACATCTGAAGCATTTGGCCATTGTGATGAAGAAGCTACAGCAGGAGAAGCTGTTGATAAATATGAAGAAGTCCTCATTTATGAAGACAGAGCTCATTTACTTGGGTTTTGTTGTTTCAGCGAATGAGTTAAGGATGGATCCGGATAAAGTGGAAGTGATCAAGAATTGGCCATCACCGAGAAATATTTTCGAGGTGAGAAGTTTCTATGGTTTGGCTAGTTTCTACAGAAAATTCATCAGGAATTTCAGTGGAATTAGCGCAGCGATGATGGATACAGTGAAGAAGCGGCATAATTCTTTTCACTGGACAACAGAGGCTGAAAGGAGCTTCAACCTGTTGAAGCGGAAGATAACGGAATGACCAGTGTTGGTGTTGCCAGATTTCCTGAAAACATTTCAGCTGAAGTGTGATGCAAGCGGATTTGCCATTGGGGCAGTCCTAAGTCAAGAAGACAGACCAGTCGCATATTTCAGCGAGAAGCTGGATGAGGCGAAACTGAAATACTCAACGTATGATAACGAATTTTATGCTATCATACAGGCGTTGAAGAAGTGGAGGAATTACTTAATCCCAAAATAATTTGTATTGTACAGTGATAATCATGCATTGCAGTTTGTGACTCAATAGGAGAAGTTGAATCAGAAACATGCAAAATGGGTAGAGTATATGCAGAATTTCACGTTTGTGATTAAACACATTTCAGGTACTACTAACAAAGTGGCTGATGCTTTGAGCAGAAAGTGTTTGTTGCTGCAGGAGTTCCGAATCAAAACTTTGGGTTTTGAAAATCTCAGGGACATGTACGCAGGAGATACAGATTTTGGAGAAGCATATGAAGCAGCTGAGAATCCAGTTCTCAGAGATAGGAGTCCGTGGATAGATTATATGATCCATGAAGGATTGTTGTTCAGAGGCAATCAATTATGCATTCTGAAATTCTCCATGAGGGAGAACTTGTTGAAAGAAAAGAACAGTGGTGGATTGGTAGGACACTTTGGCCATGACAAAACATTCACGAAGCTGAGCGAATCATATTTTTGGCCGGGCATGCGAGAAGATGTCAAGATGTTCGTTGACAGATGCAGGATTTGCCATCATTCCAAAGGAAGGAAGCAGAATGCAGGATTTTATCAGCCATTGCCCATACCAGAGGGGCCATGGGAGGCGATCAACATGGATTTTGTATTGGGTTTGCCAAGGACACAAAGGGGTGTTGATTCCATGTTTGTGGTGGTGGACAGGTTTTCAAAAATGGCACACTTCATACCATGCCAGAAGACCAGCGATGCGACTCACATCGCAAATTTGTTTTTCAAGGAGGTCATTCGACTTCATGGATTGCCGAAAAGCATAGTTTCAGACAGGGACACAAAATTCATAGGGAATTTTTGGAGGATGCTATGGAAGAATATAGGAACTAATCTGGCATTTAGTTCAGCTTATCATCCCCAGACGGATGGACAAACAGAGGTGGTCAACAGAAGTCTGGGAGACTTGATGAGGAGCTTGGTGACGGAGCACCATAGCAGTTGGGACAATGTATTGCCACAGGCCGAGTTCACGTATAACGATTCAGTGAATCGGAGTACAGGAAAGAGTCAATTCCAGATTGTGTATGGCACACAGCCGAGAGGAGTTTTTGAATTGCGAGATTCAGAACAGACTGCGACAAGCAGTGCTAGTGCAGAAGAATTCGCTGAAGCAATGCAAGAAATTCACAGTCAGGTGAAGCAGCGACTGCAAGATTCAAGTCAGGAGTACAAACACAGAGCGGATCAGCATCGGAGACAACTTCGGTTTGAAGTTGACAATCTAGTTCTGGCACACTTGAGAAAGGAGAGGTTCCCAAGGGGAACATACAATAAACTAAAGATGAAAAAAATTGGACCCTGCAAGGTCTTGAGAAAATTCGGAGAAAATGATTATGAGATCGAATTGCCGGATGGCATCGGGATATCTCTGATATTCAATGTTGCAGATTTATACCCATACAGGGATGGAGAATCAGAGACTAGAACTGAAGAACCAGTGATCCAGTGGACGAAGCAGATGCCGATAGCAGAGAAGCCTCAGATGGAGCGGATACTGGACAAACGAGTGGGTAAGAAGACCAGGAGAAAAGAATACTATGAGTATCTGGTCAAATGGAAGAATCACCCAGTAGAGGATGCTAGCTGGGAGAGCGAAGTAATGATATAGAAGCATGGACAGACCGTGCAGGAGCTCATGGACAGGAGCCCATGAAAGTTTTCAAGACGAGGAGTATGATGCAGGAGCATCGCCAACCCATTAAGCGAGCCAGCACATCGAGCGGGAGACAGCTGGACAGCGCCAGCACAAATTTTGGAAAACACTTGGAAGTTGTTGCGCAACTTTAAATGTCTCATTTAAGAGAAGGCGCACTTTGTATATTGTAATGGACCTTGAGAGGATAGCTCTCGTCCTTAGGTAGATAAGGCATTTAATAGATTTAATGTTGTTAGATAGTAATTGAATTCTAGATTTGATAGTTTTAGAGCGCAAGAGAGAAAACGGATATAGACACCCTCATTGTATCTTTGTATTACTACCATTCATTCAGGAAGAAGAGAAGGAAAAGAGCTATGTAAAGAACACCCATGTACAGATATTGGACTAATAGAAGAAAGCTTTGATTCAAATCCATGGTTATGTGTCTATTCTCTGTGTGTTGATGTTATGCTCATGAATATGTGCTTCCTGTCATACATTCACTTTTATATGCTGTGTATGTGATTTCATGGTTGAATTGAAGTCTGTAGGAACAAGGAGTTAGTTTCAATTGTTTCTCTATCTTGAACCAGAGAATTCATGCAAGGAGTGCAGTTGAATCATCTGCAAGGAGTGCGTTGACAGAAGGGTTCAAGTAGAGATAAATTTTGTTCTAAGTTCTCAGAAGTGCAGATTGGGCACCGAAGCCATGCAAGGTGTGCGCAGGCTAGACGAAGACTCAGAGTTGTGATTCTGAGCAAAGGGATCGAAAGACTGCTGCTGCAGGAGTGTGCAGTGTCGAAGGCTTCAACACTTAGTCGTGATTGAAGGTTTGCTGCAAAGAGTGCGTGCAAAAGGTTTCCATGGGGATTTAAGGTCGTAGCAAAGCTCAGGAGGAATAGGCCTTTAAATTTGTTGAAGGACAGTGGAGAGAAGTTGCACGTGAGCAGGTCGAAAGGAAACGTCACAGGTTTGTGCGTAGGGTGACGAACTCTGTGGAAGAGTGCCTCATCGTCTCGTAGAGTTCATTTGGAAGAAACGGATGAACGAAATTCTCCGAGGAGATTTTGCGAAGTTTCGTGGGCCGTTGGATCTTACGGGGGTGTGAGGAGGCTACAGTGCAAGCGTGGAAAGGTTCGAAGCTCAGGAGGAAGCAGGGTCGTCGATCCAAGACAGGAGGGACCGTCGGATCCACACATGATATCACATATCGGCATATCTTGAGTTGAAGCACCAAGTTTTTGAAACGAGAGTTGCGATATCGCGATCCGTGATATCCCAATAGGATTAGAACTATTGATCGTGTGGGACGCGAGTCAAGAGATCCCAAGGATTCGGGGTTCGGAGAATCGGGGCCTTCGACGACAGAGAACACTTGCATGTTGGAATCGCGATCCGCGATGTCTCGACGGTGATGTGGCAGTGTGGGACCACGAGAGCGAGGGGAGTACAGGTGGAATCGTATCGAGGATCAGGGAAAAGCAAGTCCCGAGTCCATCAACATCTGGATTCGCGATCCCGCGAAGTCCGATAGAAGTGAAGGGGAGTCGAAGAGACAGCTCACTCGTGTGTCAGAGTTTCGGCATATCGCGAGTCGGGAGTTGGAAACCCGAGTGACTAGTATCGCGAGTTGCGAAACCACGATAAGGGCAGAAGTCCCGATAAGGCGGGAGGAATTCAGCGTTGACTAAAGCTATCGGATCTCGGGGATTTGAGAGTCCAATAATCATCCGAGAACTTGCGAAGTCGCGAGTTTCGATCCTCCGAGAAGTCAAGGAAGGGGGGGATCACGCCAGAGAAGAGAATCTGTGGGTAAGAAGGATTCCTGATAGGGGATCGGAAGAACCTTTGAGTTCTTCGGGCCGAACGGAGAAGAAGATCCTGTGAGAGCGATCGTGCTCTGAGGAGTGCGGTCGGCGATCACCCTATATTCTCCAGAGTCAAATTTCATTTTCCTGGTCTTCAAATTGATTATGGCCTGGTTTTCGAATGCCCAATCTAGACCAAGCAATGTCAGGTAAGGTGTTGTGTCGTCCACTATTTCAATGACTTCAAAATTTTCTTTAGTGTACACTTCATCAAGATCTACTGTCACTCCTTTCAGTCTACCTATTGGTAGGACTCTGTGTTGGTTTGCTAGTTTCAATTGAACAGGCAAGTATCCCAATGTGGGTTATCCCATGCATTTCCATGTCTTCTTTGGTAATAAATTCACTTTGGTTCATAGATCCAGTATAATGTCTCCCATATTGCAATCCCCAATGTTAGCATTCAGTCTAAATTCCCTACTTGTTCTTATTTTTGTGTGTAGGTGATTAATTGTTTTAGGTTCTAGCTTTCCTTTTGTCTCGCTACACTTTTCTAGGATGTTTTGCAATATTTTCACAGATGATGGATCACTTAATACTTTCACACATGATTGCAAAAAGCCTTTGATTGTACTACTTGTCCCATGGGTTGCATCACGTTGGTATGATCCAATGATGGAGGCATCTCGCATTTTGGTTCTTCCTGGTGTTGATGCACAGTGGAAGTCAACGTTGTGTCCCCCTTCTGAAATTATTGTCTAGCCTCCTTAAAGGTATCCTTTTCTTTTTGCGCATCAAACTGCTTTCTTGGTTCAGTGTTCTTATTTACCCATTGTTTCTGCACTGGTTCTTGTCGAACTGTGCCAGTGCCTGTTTTAGCTCCTTCGCGGGTAACTATGTTGATATTTCGTCCTTCATCCCTTTTTTTGGCTGAAATCCACTGAACATTCTGATTGTTTTGGTTCCTTTTTTCCTGAATCTTAACTAGTAGTGTTGGACATTCCTCTGTGTCGTGGTCCAATGTGCGACAATACATACAAGTTGTTGGTGGAAGTGGAGATTCCCTTTCATAATGTCCTGGTTGCTAGCAATTGTGACATGTGACTGGTCCTCTACCTCGTCTGAAACATCCTCTGGTTCATCCTCCTCCTCTGTAGCCTGATCGATCACCTCTCGATGCATTATACTATTTTCACATACCCACTACCATAATCAAATTTTCGTTGATTCCTGCAGAATCAGAGCCCCCGAATTACCTACGGAGGCCTAGCGCAAGCTAGCTCTTTCTATCTCTCTCTTCCCATGTGATCGCGGGTCATGATCACAGTTCAAATAATCGTGGTGTCTCTTTTGTATTTCACGCCTCGGTGCTACAGTGATGTCGAATCGTTCGACTCTGCAACCACCGAACCTCGACAGGGCTGGTAACTGGCCAATAGGGACGAGTCCCTACAGGGTTGGAAAATGGCCGATAGGAACGGCCTTGTCGCGTGGGTGAGCAGAGTACAGGTGGCGAGAGGGGAAACATGACACGGTGGGCGAAGTGATAGGAGACGGGTCCCACTTCACACGCCACACCATTCCGGACNCCGGAATGAAACCTCAGCTATAGATCTGGGTGGGTGGACTCTGGTCGTCCAGATCTGCTCGCCGCTTACACTAAGGCGTATTCGCACCCCGTCTTAAAGTTGACGTCTCTTCTCCACATCTGATGGTCATTATAGACCCTGAGATCCCCCGAAGGAATCTCGTTTTTTTATCGGGACTTAGCCACATACTAACGTCTCGATATTATAGGTCGGGATTTATCAAGGCGAGAGCCCGACCTCTTGTCAACAGAACTTCCGAATCCCCGATTCCTGATTTCCCAAAATGGGTAATCTATCGACATGTAGCCTCCTTAAATCGGACATTCCAGATCTGTCTCGGGGTTTCCACCATCAAAAGACCCGATCTCTCGTCACCAGGACTCCCGAGTTCTCGACTCTCGATTTCCCGAAATGGGTAATCTATTGACACGTGGCCTCCTTAAATCGGACGGTCCCGATCTGTCCTGGGGTTTCCACAATGGAAAGTCTCGAGCTCTCATCACCAGAACTCTCGAGTTCTTGACTCTCGATTTCCTGAATTGGGTAATCTCTTGACACATGGCCTCCTTAAATCGGACGGTCTAGATTTGTCCCGGGGTTTCCACAATGGAAAGTCCCGAGCTCTCATCACCAGAACTCTCGAGTTCTCGACTCCCGATTTCCCGAAATGGGTAATATCTTGACACGTAGCCTCCCGAGATTGGACGGTCCAAAACCGCTTCAGGGTTTCCACCATGGAACATCTCGATATCTCGTCACCAGAACTCCCGAGTTCTCAATTCCTGATTTCTCGAAATGGGAAATCTTACGACACGTGGCCTCCGTCGTTCGAACGGTCTAGATCTATTTCGGGGCTTTTTCCCCTATTCACTGGGGGTTTAACCCTCGGGTAACTCTTGACATATCCAACGACTGTCGGGTTTTCCAGCCGATATCTGACAGCTTAGACCGGTTCCTAACTTGTGCATTCTCCCACGACTTTCTGGACGTGGAAAAATCAATGGTCCAGATGTTCTGATGGACCTTGGGGATCTACACTTCCGATTTCTTCGCTACCCACGAAGACACAGAAAAACAAAGGGGTAAGGCATTTAACACCCTACTTACTCCTACCAATCTAACAGTCATGCGTGACCACAGGTTTCCCGATGGAATCTCGTCCATCCATAAATACCTATCAGGGTTAAGGCACTTACCACTCCATCTTCTTCTTCCGATCTGACGGTCGTGAGTGACCACAGATCTCCCGACGGGATCTCGTCCATCGATCAATACCTATCAGGGTTAAGGCACTTAACACTCCATCTTCTTTTTTTGATATGAAGGTCGTGAGTGACCACATATCTCCTGATGGGATCTCGTCCGTCG
>SNQJ01S0004149.1:13484-25952 GCA_010110895.2 Picea sitchensis | reverse complement strand
CAGCAGTCCTGCAATATAAATTCATAATATTATTCACATAATACATATTCACATTTCTGAGTTTGCCACAGTTCTTGGCCAGTCTAGTTATTTTTACAAACTGGGGGAAACAGGGTGTTACAACTATGGTGCTTGATTGTAATGTACGGTATTGTATTGGGGTTGTGCTAGGTTGTACTGTGGATGTGCGTTATTGTATGGTTGTGGTGCAGTATTATACTGCTGCTGCGCAGTGTTGTATGGTGTTCAGACTGGATTGAACTATGGTGTTGCTTGCTCCGTCATCATTTCAGCCTATACTCTATATGCATCTGATGTTCTTTCTCGCATCAACTCCATAGTTATGCAATCTTTATCATCATGGCCCATTAACTTACAAAAGGTGCAATACAAACTCTTTGGAACTGTCTAGTATTTCTGCATCATTGTGTAGTGGTAAGGGTCATGACCCGGTTTCTTGCATATTTCACACTATAGTCCTCCCTGTGGTAACTGATTTGGCATACCTGTTGCCATATATTGTGTGAATGTTGGGCATTCATTTTTGTGGTGTCCTTTGGTCCTACATGTGTTACACCAAATGGCTTCTTGTTTGTCCTTGTTCTTATTCTGGTTCAGCTGAAAAGAAAGATTCTTCAAATCCTCCTTCAATTATTCGATAGTTGGGTCTATCTGCTAGTATTAGTTCTCTTCAAATTGCAAGGCTTCCTGCAGAGCCTCTACCTTCATCTGAAATTTTTGTTGTCGTAATGGGTATTTTAAGTGTGGGAGTAGTGCGTTGACAAACAGGTGTTGGTGTTGCATATCGGTCATAAGGTATTTTAGCTTTCCCTTCAGTCACTTGAATCTCTAATCAATCTCCCATACAGACTCTCCTAGTTTATGTCTTATTTCGATCATCTCGTTCATGTACTGATCCTCTGAGATTAGCTTCTGGAACTCATTAATCAGTAACTTCTTAATGTTTGCCAGTGTCCTTGTCATCCCAGGGGCATTTTTTGTGTCTAGGCTCATGTACCAATCTAGTGCACGGTCTCTTAGTGTAATCGCTAGTTGTGCAAGTTTGGTATCTTCATCAGTGATCTGTTTTTCTTCCCAGATCTTTGCGCAAATGAACAAATGTTTCTCAGGGTCTTATGCTGCTTCTCCTCGAAATACTAGTAATCTGATGGTGGGATTGTGTCCTGCCATTCTGAATACTGAACTACTACCTCCTCCGTACGGTGTAGATACTTGACTAGTGTTGCCTGAACTGGATCCTCCAGTTGTTGCTCCTTGTGTAGATGTACTTCTTACTATCGGACTTCCTCCAAACTTTGGTTTTCTAAATGGTGGTGTTCTCTTTGGTGTATTAGTCGCACATGGGTTTATGGGTTCCACACTGACATTAATATGGATAGGATGTCTTCCTTCTCCTCCCATTCTTGGACCTCTCATTTTCCTCTCATATGTTGCGCGTAGGATTTCCTCAATATTCTCCACATCCTGTAGATCCTCTACCTCTTCCTCGTCACTCGCCAAGCCTTCCCTCGCAGCTATAACTCTCTTCTTGGTGCTCACCTTCTATTGGTAGGATGCTCCAGTACGCGTCTTTCCTGTTGATGCCAATATCCACTTGATCTGGTTGTCGTCCATCATGACCAGATCCAAGGGATCCTCCTCCTTCTTTCCTTTATCCTTCCCTCCTTCCATTTATCCTCACTTTGTCAGTGCTTTCCCCCTTCCCCCATGCACGTAGGTTAGTTTAGCTGTCTGATTCCATTGTCATTACCCCTTTGTTCTATAACAGTATCTTAATACAAGTATACAAGGATTAAATGTACCTTCCTCGAGGTCCACGTAGAAATTATTTCTCTGCTACGCTGTATGAATTTGTTGTGTCAACTGCAAACTCTGTTATGAACCCTGCAACAATACTGTCAAGCCAAAAGTTTATTGCGTGGGTGAATTTGTTGTTCACCTGCTATAACTGCTCAATCTGTATTGGGGTCCAATCTATTTGTCTAATCCAATTCATCGTGTGGTTATCCTTCAACCTTAGTATCCACTCCTGCAGTAGATGCGGAAAATCATAGAAAAAGACTTCGTGTAAATTAGTAAACACGTATTTGTCTAGATATTTGCACGGTGTGATTCTAGGGTTTCTATTTTTTTTTTGTGAAAACTATAGCTCTTTGGTTCTCAACCAAGCTTCAATTTCTTCTTTTGTAGGGTTCCACGGTCTCAACATCCCTTTCTAATTGCTCATTGCTCTCTTATTTTCTTTGTTCTTTTCTCACTCAATCTATCTCCTCTACTCAGTCCTCTCTCGTTCCTACCAATGTGACAATGGAACCATTTGTTGGTTGTCTATTCTTATTTATTTACCATCTGATTTATTGAATCGGGGTTCATGTCTTTTGGGTTTCAAGCAAATCCTCTAAAACTATCATCCCTCCTAGTAAACCAGAAGGCAACACAACACACAGAATGCGCCATGCAGTCTCACCTGAGATAGCTTTAAATGGGTGGTTGTAAAACTCATTCGTTTACAACCTAGGATTGAGTACGAGATGGGGGTTTTCTATTCAGAGTCATCTACTATGAATTATGATTGCAATATACTATTATTCATGGTTATACGTTTAGATTCCACAGTTCATTTCCCTAACAACACAATCATATTTCATAGCAATATATTAACTTCATTCATTAAGCACAAAAATTAATTGTTGAAAGAAGGCAAAGATATGAATGCATTCATCACATTTCATAGATATTACCGTGGTTCACCCCCTCCTGGGCTACGTCCACACAGATTTGTCTCTTGTCTCTTTTATTATGGTAGTTTTGTACCTCCAGCGCTGCACGCTTACAATTCTACTCAGATGGGTAAGATCTATATGAGGCGATCTAGATCGCATCAGGTTCCTCAGCCTGAGATCTAATCCTCATATATTCCTTCTCTCCTCTCCCCTATAGATCAATATCTTACAAAATAGTTCATAATATCGCATCAACTAGTACATCTCTAATACAAAAACAACGAACTAATAAGGAGCTGACCAACCGAACCCCTTATGATACCTACGTATCCATATTTATATCTATCGGCCTCTTCAACCGTTAACAATATATTACCAAAACCCTAACCCTAACGACGTTAGGTCTTCCTCCCATGTGTGCGTTTTGTTCTTCCTCCAGTTGTCACTTTCCTTATGCACACTTTATTGCATGCGCCCGTGCTGTGTTTCCTTCCAGTTGTTACCTCAGTTTCTACATGCTTTCTTTTCCCAGAATCATCCTTATTTCTACTTCAACCTAGTTCCAAAACAAGGCTTTTATCTTTTACCCAACCTCAATCCCTATGGGCCTTCATCCCCTTCTTCCCATAAAATGAGGAACAACCCCTTCTTGGGTCAATACACCCTAAAATCACAAGAGATAAGGAAATGGAGGGGAATAATGATGGAAAGTGGTAAGTATGGTTGGGAATGGTATGATGGCTCTTCAAGGGAGTTCCTAGTAGCAAACCCATCCCCAAGGAATACCACCTACTAGGGAACAATGTCAACCACCAAGATGAAGAAGGGAAAAAGGCATAATGTCCAAGCATATATCATGAAATCTAGACTAATATAAGATACAACATACTCAATTGGCTTAAATATTGAAATGATTCTCACCATAATACTGACTTGTACCTCATGGAGCAAGGCCCACTACCTTCCAGAAGCCAGTTGATGTGGTGGATTCCATCTATAATATTTGACCATCTATGGTGGTGAGAGGGGTTTCCAACTATGCAAAAGGGTATTGTTGGTCTTGTAGTCTCTCGACACTCCATATATTCAACTTGAGGGCCTCGAGACATAATCTCCTTAGTTATCCAAAAAATGGGGATAACATGGCCCAGGCCCCAGGTAAGTAGGTAGGTCATCCTGTTTTCTTGCATTTGAATATTGATTGTTCATGGTAGCTTAGTTGCATTTCATTTTTTATTTCCATTTTGATCTATTTTCATTATCGATTTACATGTTTCTTTTGTCATATATATGAAAAGTACAAAAAAAAAAAAAAAAATTCTAGAATAGTTGTCAATTTTGAAATTTTGATTTTGATCATATGAAAAAAGGATGAGTAAGCCATCCTAAACTTAACAATATGTTGTTTTAGTATGTGTAGGCATAGGTCTACCAAGAGATGTTGTGGTTCTCATGCACTTGTTGGACAGGCAGTCTTGAAAACATTTTTTGCAGTTTTGATCAATTTTTGAGGAAAAATCCTAAGTATAAGAAAAGTGTGTTGAGGAAGAAGGAAAGCTAGAGAGCGCGTAGCTGAGGCACACCCAGCAAGAAAGTGCGCAGAAGGAGGAAAGTGCGCAAATGGAATACAACGTGCATTTCAAAGAATAAAGTTTGAAGAATTATGCAAGGAAATCAAACATAACAAGAGAATGACAACCCGACATTCCAAAAATAGAAGAATAGTAGAAAAGAAACATGAAGGCTGAATGATAGATTAGGTTATGTTATAGTTGGGATGGTTGATTGGTATTGAGTTCCAGATTTCTTGAGTTCCAGATTTCTTGAAATGTAGCAGTTGATGGTTGAGAAGAATAAATAAAGGAGTGATAAAGAGATGCTATGAAATATTGTGTTGTCTGTTTTTTTTGTTTGACTATGAATACTATTTGCAAGCATCATAGAATAGTTGCATATGATATTTAAGTATGGTGCAATGATTCATGATTTTGACAATAAAAAATATATATAGTAAACTAGAATATGATAAGAATAGGAATCTGAATCCTGAGTACGTTAATAATTGAACAGAACAAAGTTATGCACACAACATAATAAGGAAGAATGAACTAAATGTTTTCCTCCCATTTCCTTAGTACTATAGAATCATGTTTCCTACAGTCCCCATAGATACCTCAGGTGAGACTTCAGTTTCACAAGAAGGTGATACC
This sequence comes from Picea sitchensis, assembly GCA_010110895.2. Lineage (NCBI taxonomy): Eukaryota > Viridiplantae > Streptophyta > Pinopsida > Pinales > Pinaceae > Picea > Picea sitchensis. The sequence continues at coordinate 20,998 of SNQJ01S0004149.1, read as the reverse complement.
GAAAGGGCCAATTTCTGGTGGGTTTTGTTGGTCGTAGATAAACCAAACCTTGGGTCTTACAACCAGTGCATAGAAGAGCGCCAAAAAATCATTTTGTTATCAAGATCGGGACTTTGAGATTAAGGGGATGTTTTGGAGGCCGAATAAGAAGGAGATATCATAATGTTTGGAAAGGAAGGAATGTGAATTTTCATGACAAGAGAATAGAAACCCTCGTATGCGTGACAAGCAATAGCTGCAAAGGTATGTGTTCACAGATCTACATGTAATTTTCTTTGGAGAATTTCCAGTTATTATGATAGAGTGGCTAGAAATATTAGTGGAAAAAACTAAAAGGTTCAGCACCGCAACAACAAGGAATTGGACTCTTGAATTGATAAGACAATTGAATTTTGTAAGTAACCCAACTACTCGAGCAATTGGTTTTTGGTTGGATAGCGTACTAGGTAGTTATGTTACAGAGTTTGTAGTAGATTGTATTCAATCATATACTATAGCAGAAAGGGATTTTTTCAAAGGTTCACGTGAGAGGTTATTGAAATCATTAAATACGTGGATAAATATGATACTTTGTAAAACACACATGATGGTAATGAAATCCGACTGTTAATGGGTTTCGCGCACATAGGGGAACCGGGGGATGACAAGAGGATCATGTGAGAGAAGGAAGGAAGCAATGAAGGAGGCATTGAGTGACTAAGGATGCAATAAGAAGATATACTAGAGGAAGGATACAAGTTTGGAGAGTTGCATAGAGAGAGGAGGTACAAGAGGAAAAATATTGAGGCTAAGAGAAGAGAGATGCACAATGAGCTAGAGGGGAGAGAACCTTGCGCACTAGTATGAATCATGGAGGTACCATACATAGGAGGAGAAGAAGAGGAGTTCGAGTCCATTTCCATAATAGAAGATTCAACAAGTCTTACTTATACAAGATCCTGCGTCAAATCCATGACCCTGTGTGCATCACCACAATTAGAAGTAATGTTTGAAGATTTGTCAAAAGCAATTGTAGTTAGCCAAGGAGGACCAAGTAGTAGCATCCAGAATAGTGGAAGTAGTGCGCAGAGTTAGAATCAGAGTCAACAAACATCACCAAGATGAGGGACTACATAGAAAAACATGGTTCGGATGGATAAAACTCTTAGGCTTCCTGAGTTCCAACGAATTGGGTGAGAGGACCCAAAACAACACTTTTTATTTGCGAGATGATTTGGGCTGCAAAGAATGTACATGATGAAGTTGTGAATATTGAGCAGTTAGCGACCACATTTGGAGGTGGTGCGCTAGTATGGTATATGAAGCTATAGAGCACCACACCTATAAGACAAGCCAGGACTTTAGCAGAGACTAAGCAAGAACTGCTGAAGGAGTTCAAGAAGCCAAATTCGAAGTCGTAGTACATCAAAAAATTGAAGTAGATCAAACAAGTACAAATATAGTCGGTATGGGATTACAACCAGAGATTTAAGGATGTGATGGGTAGATTAAATTTTCAGGTCCCAAATCAACAACACCAAGAATGGTTTATTGTGGGGCTTGTTATCGCACAATTTGTACTTTGGTGAAATGGAAAGGAAAATGAAGACAAAATTGCATAACGGGAGACTATCCTATCACTGTCACCTCAACAGGATGTCTCTTTCTATTTAGGGTGGTAGGCCTAGGGGAGACATCCCCGGTGACCTGGGGTTTTGAGAAGGCAAAGGTTTAAGGAAAAGTAAAAGTTTCCCTCTCATGAGTCACCATTGATTAGAAAGTTTGTCTAAACAGCCAATAAAGATAATAAGAACCAGAAATGTACCTACCTGGAACAAAGCAACATGAAACTATATTTGCAAGGTCACTTATTGTTTAGTACTTCATATAATCCGATACTTTCTCAATAAAAGCAATTGACTAATATATTTATCAAGTAACCAAAGTTGTATAGTAGCTATAGTAGCTGCACCAGTTGAGATGTGTCAAATGAGAGACTAGCGCCTTGTATTTATAGTGGTTCTAGCAGACTTACTGGGGCCGACTTCTCCTTCTGGGTACCTGTCTGTTCAGTATATTATTATTATTTCTGGCCAACTTCTACTCTTGAGGCTAATAACCTAATATAAATTATCCTCTTGAGCCGACAAGTCTTCTAGGGTTATTAGCCAACTCATTTGGGTTTCTTCTTTCTTTCTGGAGTATTCTATTCTCGTCAGGTGTACACATGAAGGTAAATACCTCCCACAATTACCATAATATCAACAAGATGAAGAACAAGAGGTAGGGTGTTCCAATGGCAAGGCCCTAGCAATGACTTCAACAGAAAAAATGGCTCCTTGGCATAATCTAGTAGGTAGAAAGCAATTAAAACAAGGAAATTAACATGTGCTTGGATTTTATCTCTCTCGGAAACACCCCACATCCAGTGAGCATTGGCCCAATAGGACATCTTGGCATTTCCTCCAAACTTGGCTTGTATATTAGTATAATGTCTTTGAGAAATTTTTCGAGTAAAAGGGGTTTTATGCACATGTTTGATAACTTGATGATTAGATGTGATTGACATTGCTATGATCCATGTGAATTATGAACTAATGGAGGGCGTATATGTTGCTATGTAGGACCATACCTGATGGACATGTACACATGGGGAGATGATTGGTTTGGACCTCCATGGGGATGAAATCCCAACAAATGGATTTTGAGACCCCAACAAGGGGAATATATAGATCAAAGGTTTTGCACCAGAGAAGAGGAGGACGTTCCACCAGAGGTATCTTGCATGCCTGTACCCAAGGGGTTTGTTCCTTTTCCACCAGAACATAGGCCTTGGAACACCTATGATGCCATCCAGCACTTATGGAGGTTTTGGGAGGTATTTATGTGCCAAGTGGCACGTGTGGCAGGTTCTGGAGGCCCAAGGAGGCCAAGCATTTTTCTCAAGGAGGCCAATGTTGCCCTAAAAGGGTCTAACATCACACTAAAAGGGCATGATGTCACCTTTTATTATTGATGAGGGTTTTAATTATGCCATTTAATATAAAATAGTATTTTCTCATCATCTTTTATTATTGTATAAATAGAGAGATAAAACTATCTTTTTCTCATCATCTTTCACTCACAATTGTGTGAGGTCTGAAATTTGCACCCTTCTAGGGTTTTTGGATGAAATTACTAGTGTGCACTTGTTGAAGGAGGCTTATTTTGGTGATATTTGGCAATTTTCTTGGTGGATGGTTTATAACTAGGGTTTGGCTTGATGAATACTTGGTGAATGTAAGTGAATTTATGCAATCCTTCTCTTACTTGAATGGTTATAGTGTTTTGATTGCATTTTGTTAATTAAATTGTTGGAATAAACCCTAGGAAATGAGAACATGTTAATACCCTTGTTTTAATTTCTCTCTACCTACTAGATTATGCCAAGGAGCCATTTTTTCTGTTGAAGTCATTACTAGGGCATTTCCATTGCAACACCCTACCTCTTTTTCTTCATCCTAGCCATTTTTTTATTTTGTCATTGAGCTAAAGAGGGAGGAAAACCTACCAAGGCCTAGGGTTACCTGCACCTTAGTATCCTTTTTCCCCTAGGGTTTGATGGTTGAAGCCTTGGCTTGTCAACACTTCATCCACCAAATTCCTTTTGTATTTGGCCCTACTATTATCATATTGTTCCTTTAATTCTTGCCGCTATTTTTTATTCCATTTTCCCTATGAATGCACTGGTCTAAGACTTCTTACTTGAGTTCTTTGATCACAACCTCCAAAATCTTTGAACAACTACTAATACCTTCTAACCCTAGCTTAGATTGACCTACTAACCTCATTGTTTCCATTATCCATTTGATTTATAGTTATACTTTGTAGCATTTGATGCTTCTTTAAGTAATTGAAATATTGGCTAATGCATAGTAGTTTTTTTCTTCTAATGAATGTTTGTATTGTGACATTGATGATTAATCATTATTTCTCATTTTGAAGCTTCTTTAAATCCTGTATTGTGAAGTATCGTATTGTGATTATTGCTACTATACATCTTTGCTTACTTCATAAATATATTAGTCAAATGCTTTTATTGATAAAGTATCTCATTATATGAAGTACTAACCAGCAAGTTGTTAGAATATAAGTGGATGTGCTTGTTTTACCATTGACAATACCCTTGTCACCCAACCATAGGCCGAAGCCACCCTCCAAGCACCTTAACCTTGACAGAGAATCACTCTGGAAATAAACCCTAGGCTAGATAGCCAAACAAAGGGCAGCACACCTTTCCCCAAGGATAGCGCATCAACAAGAACTGATCAGATAGTCCAAACCCTAGCCAAGAGATAGTCCAAGTGTAACTACTAGCTGGAGCAGCTGCAACGACAGTTTTTTTCCAAACATGCGCAGAAACTGGGCAACTGCAGTGCGCACAAGTGCTGCTCTACAATTATGAGACTACCTGCCAGAATGAGAACTAGTCTTCTGTATTTATACTAATTTTGGATAATTGCTTGGGCCGACTTCTCATTCTGGGTATCTGTCTGTTCAATATATATTATTATTTCTGGCTGAGTTCTTCTCTTAGAGGCTAATAACCCAATATAAATTATCTTCTTGAGCCGACAAGTCTTCTAGGGTTATTAGCCAACTCATTAGGGTTTTGTCTTGCTTCCCAAAGTATTCTATCCTTGTTAGGTTTACACGTGGAGGTAAATACCTCCCGCAGCTACCATAATATCAACACTCCCTCCTAGCTAGGGAGGTATTACAGGTAATGGTCTTGAGCACAAAAAGCATACAATTCTCCCGGTAGCATCAACATCATGACTAGATCATGAGCACCATCATCATCATCAGTGTCATCAGCTGCATCATCTCTCGAAACCATACTCTATCTAAGTAATCAGATATGATTCTCACTCCACGGAGTGATACAAGAGACATTCTTCTAATCTAGAAGAGTAAATGCTCTGAACCATTTTCTGTTTTGGAAATCTTTGTCCTTTGATTATCCATCTAACTGATAATCATTTTCAATATTGTTGATAGTCTTCAAGGAAATTGAAACAAAATAGAACACAACTGTGTCTATCCATAGTAGTACATTTGAAACAAAAATAGAACACAATTGCGGTTCATCCATAGTAGTACATAACTACAACTAGCTAAGTACACTACTACCACATCAAGTAACATGCAAGTACTTGATCAACAATGTATAGTTACAAGGAAATGTTGGAACATATCCACCACAAGTAGTATACATCTACTGTCAAACAATATTCATAACAATCACATGATATCAACCTACACAGAAAAACAATATCTTGATATAAACTAAGTCATTTGGTTCATTCTTCCACTCACATATTTGATATCTGGAAGAGCATCTGCCTTTGGAAAGTTAAACATCTGCCATGGGTTGTCTGGACTATTATTCCCAAGCAAGGAAGAATATTTCAATCTATCCCTGTATTTTGAGCCCTGACCATTCCCCACCCTCGCCATTCCTCCGACACTAAATCAAAAGCACCCTGAGAATGTATAAAACCCTAAGGAATGCATGTCCATAATTGTTGAGCCTCGGACTATTCCCCACCTTGGGCCATTCTCCTACACTAATCAAAGTGCACTCCTAGAGAGAATGTATAAACCCTAAGAATGACTGTCCCGCATCATTTCCTGTGTTAACTACAAGAGGAAAAGATTGTCCTATATCAACTCTAAATGGACCATTCCTCATGCTAACTACAATGAGAAATCAAGTGTCCTAAGGCTGGCCTTTCCTTGAGTAACCTCAAGAAAAGAGACTTCCTAGACCACCTCATGTTAACTGCATGGGAAGTTGCTATCTATGATACATTAGCAATCTTAACCATTTCCCATGTTAACCATAATGGAAATCATTGTCCATCAGAAATCTCAATCCACTCCTCACGGAACTAGAAGGAATCGGCCTCATCCCGGACCATTTTTTTGAACTGAAAATGATTGTTCATGAATCAATACATATCCTAGTTCTCCCAACATGTGATTCATCTCTTCCTTTTTTCAATAAGGAAGTCGGCTCCACGAGCTCCAGCTTGAGTTTAAACTCTTTCATCTTGGATAGAAGCTTTTACCAAAATGTCTTCTTATATCTCTGCTTATCGCTCATCTGTGGAGATATGTATTGGAGAACCACTTTCTCCTTTCTAGACTTCATCACGGATAATGTAATGTTTGATTTCAAATGTACTTTAGTCTGGAACACTGGTTTTCTCTTGAAGGCTTCATGTAGCTCTGATCAATAGAGTATGTCATTGTTGGAAAACTGGAACATATCCATGTGGCACTTCTTCTTTCATCATGAGATCTGATCTACTGAGTAATCATCTTGATACAATATCTCTGTTATAGATAATCTTCACCACACTTCCGTTGTTCATTGGAGGTTCTTCACCAAGTTATCTTCTCCCATCTGTATACAAGAGTCTCTTTCTGGTATGCTTTAAGGTCTTGAGGTTTCTCTTCATATGCTCTTTGTTCAATTGCTTTGGAGAACAGTCTTTGCATTCATGTTGATGTAGCACTCCAACCCATGGATGATATAATGACTCATATAGAGGTATGTCTAGTTTACCGGAACGAGCAATCATAGTCTTCTCCCTCCATCTGATAGAACCTCTAGTTATGGATCTTGCAATGCTTTCATTCATAAGTCTTCCGTACACTGTTCTTCATCACAAATTTCAGTTCTTCTTGATTGCTTTCATATTAGGCTGGTAATCTTGTGATTCTCAATACAATGACTGGTTGTTCAGGCTTCTCTTCTTTCTTGGAATCTTCATGTTCTTCCTCATGTTTTTCCTTTAGCTTTTGGGTCCATGGAGTTTCTTATAGTTTCCATGCCCTAAAGATTCCACTTCTTTCTTTTATCATAGGATCACGAATCTGGATGGACAACCAGGGATACTTTAAAGCTTATCTTTGAAGAAGACTACTTCTGAGGTTGAACTGAGTATGTACTTTCCTTCATGGTTACTATCATGGATATATATACTTCATAATCTTCAATGGATCATAGGATTAGCTCCCTCCTAATCCTTGCTTCATGTATGAGTCCATATAATCGGCTCCCTCCGTCTAACAGAGTCCATGCTTCCATCTGCTTCCTAATTGTCTTCTGCAATATATAATTGGCTCTCTCTGTCTAACAGAGTCCACACTTTCGTCTTGTTGTCTTCTACAAAATGTTATAATTCTTTCTCCAATTTCCTCTTGATGTTGACTTCTTTTGCTTCTTCTAAGTCTCTTCATGATTGATTCGGCATATCTTGCAATAGTTTCCACATGATGTGCTTGATGTATTTCATTCTTTCATGTATTATCCAATGATAACAATTCTTATCTTGTTGTTCTTCCATCAGTATAGTTCTTTTTGGAACACATTATCTTCCAAGAGATAGATATACAAGATATGTACAGAGATGATGCAAACAAGATATGTACAAGAAATAAGAAGAGTATTGTTACCTTTAGAAGAAGAAGTCTCTTTCATCCTG
>SNQJ01S0004149.1:0-13434 GCA_010110895.2 Picea sitchensis | reverse complement strand
CTCTTGATTTGAATTCCTCCTTGAACCAAACTTCCTTTTGTTCCTGAAATTCTTGAATCTTGTTGTGAAGGATTGATCATCGTACTTCTTTTGGGGTTTCTCTTTTGCACTGATCCTTGATTCTTCTTGAGCACAACAAGTCCAAATTTCTTCAAATGCCGGATACTCCTTCCTTGTGTTCATGCTTGCGGCAAATGCATCCCACGTCTTGGGAAGACCATTGAGTACTATGTTTACCAATTCCTTCTCTGAAACGATTTCTTCAATAGCTTGAAGTTGATCTCTTAAATGAGATATTATCACAAATTATCATGTTATGTTGTCATCATCACTCATCTTCATGTCACAGAGCTCATTCTTCAGACTCATTATTTGTCCAATGTTTCTGACTGAGAAGAGGTTTGTTAGGGCATCGTACATCTTCTTTGATGAGTCAAGATGGGAGATGTAGGCTATCAAGTGGTATTTTATGGATTCCACTATGATACTCATGGCATTGATGTCACTGTCTTTGAATTTCTCCATAACTGCAACATTCTATGGTTCCTTCTCTTTTCCTTCTTCAAACTCTAGTTCCACGATCTTTCCTTTCATGATATCCAACACTTTATTCTTGGTAAGGATGAGGTCAATCCTTGTCTTCCACGCTCTGAAGTTAGAGGCTCCATCAAACTTGTTCTCTGACTTCATAGAATAAGTCATGGCTTCTTTGACTTGGTCAAACCCTAGATTTGAACACAAACTCAAACTTAGCGTTTTGGCTTGCTGAGAGTACCAGGAGATGTGTTAGGCTAGGGCACACTGATCTATCTGAATATTAGGTAAATCCCTTCATTTAAGGTGCCTCAACAAGAGGAATAGGGTTTCTACAATTACACCTTCTAGTAGCCCTAGCGGCAGTGCTATGGTGACTGCTCCTACTAGAAACCCTAGCGGCAGTTCTTCAATGAGTTTAATATCCTCACATCTATGTTTCCTTCCAACGGTTATACTGAATGAAGGAGGTGTGGGCCCATAACCTGTTAGAATATAAGTGGATGTGCTCATTTTACCATTGAAAATACCCTTGTCACCCAACCATAGGCCAAAGCCACCCTTTGAGCACCTTAACCTTGACAGAGAATCACTCCGGAAGCAAACCCTAGGCTAGATAGCCAAACAAAGGGTAGCGCACCTTTACCCAAGGATAGCACATCAACAAGAGCTGATCAAATACTCCAAACCCTATCTAAGAGATAGTCCAAGCATAAATGCTAGCTACAGCAGCTGCAACGGCAGCTGTCCTCCAAACCTGCATAGAAATTGGGCAACTGTAGTGCACACAAGCGCTGCTCTGCAATTCTAAGACTACCTGTCAGAATGAGAACTGGCCTCCTGTATTTATGCTAATTTTGGCTAACTACCTGGGCTGAATTCTCATTTTGGGTATCTATTTGTTCAGTATATATTATTATTTATGGACAACTTCTTCTCTTGGAGGATAATAACCCAATATAAATTATCTTCTTGAGCCGACACGTCTTCTAGGGTTATTAGCCAACTCAATAGGGTTTGTTCTTGCTTCCCGGAGTATTCTATCCTCATCAGGTTTACATGTGGAGGTAAATACCTCCTGCATCTACCATAATATCAACACAAGTGACCTTGCAAATATAGTTTCATGTTGCTTTGTTCTGGGAAGGTGCATTTTGGTTCTTATTATATTTATTGGTTGTTTAGTTGAACTTTTTGATCGGTGGTGACTTGTGAGAGGGAAACTTTTACTTTTCCTTCTCTAAACTCCAGGTCACCGAGGACATCTCCCCTGGGCCTACCACCCTAAATAGAAAGAGATATCATGTTGAGGTGACAGTGATAGGATAGTCTCCCATTATGCCTTTTTGTCTTCATTTTCCTTTCCCTTTCATCAAAGTACAAATTGTGCGATAACATTTTGGCACTGTTGTTGGGGAACACTGAGTCAATTCTCCTCAAAGATGAAACTTTTCAGTAACCCTTTCCTCAAGAATCCTTATCTTACAAAGCTTACCCGGTGACTCCAATAAAGGTGATTCCCTTATCTCTTTGATAATTTCAAGAAAATTATATGGCGGCTCCACAAATGATGACCCATAGTGGGCGTCAGTACTTAACCCTTTTTACTACTGTGGTCTCTGTTACCCCTACAAATCATGTTATATTTGTAAGTTCTCCTAAGTGGTCTCACAAAGAACTATTTTGTCCTTTTGACTTAGCTAACACCCAAGGGGGATTACATGACCTACCCAAGAAGGATGACTCCTGGATACCGATATTTTCAAGAGAGAAGGGATCCTTTGGTAACTCACATTGGACCAAATTGTGTGAGGGGTTTCAGTTTCACCAATCCGAACAAGAATACCCGAATGTCTTTATGAGGCTCTTTGCCAGCTCACTCACTGGGAGTGACAGATTCTGTATTAATGGCCTCCCAAATGGAAGCATCAAAACCCATGAGGATCTTGAACGAACTTTCAAAGTAAGATGGTGTAAACAAGAAAATGTACAGTCTTTTTATTCTCAGTACATCCATATCTGCAAAGGATCCAATGAGAGCATTAGGGATTTCAATGATAGATTCAATATTCTCCTTAAGAAACTCTGACCCAACTTCAGGTCAGAAGATGCTATCCTCCATCATTATTTGGACTCCTTAGAAGGAATTTTGCAATTCACCCTCAAGCATCGGCCACCCTCAATCTTAGATGAAGTGAAAGATTTTGCTTCTCAAATTGAGGAAAATCTTAATTTTGAGGACTCCCTCCATCAGATTAACCTTTTGTACAATAATGACCCATAGGTATTGAATAATGAAGTCGTTATAGAAACTAAACCTAACCTTCTCGAGATTCTCGAAGTGAGACCCAGTGCTCTCCCAAAGTGGAGCACACATTCCAACAACATACCATATGTTTCCTTATTCCCTCAAGAACCTCCTAAGAAAATAGAACCCATTCAAAACATCTTCGTTGCACACAAGGGTGAAGAGATTGAGGCTTCCCTGTCGCAAATTTCCAAAGATGACCTTCTTGAATAAGTTTCTCCTTTTTTCCACCAGGTAGAAAGCATTTGACCGAAGTATGGAGAGGCTACACATTTTTATGTCACTCTCCAAATTAATTACTTGCTCCTCCATAATTGCATCTTTGACCCAAACGCTACAACCAACATCACGAATGAGAAGGTAATACATTAGTTGGGCTTGAGCCTTTCATAATCAAACACACAGGGAGATTTTGCAAAGGGTATTATCATGAATTTAAATGTTGTCTTTGACTCTTGTCATAGCACTCCTTTTACTATAGATGTGATGGTGATAGATGCTTTGAGAAATTGGGGCATCATATTCCACAAGGACCTTATAGAACACCTTGGTAGAATTTTCCAAGATCAAGGATCCAAAGTGGTCATACCTCACCCTAAAGGAGGATTCTTCACCCTGCATAGAGAACCCCTTCTAGGATCCCTAATTGAAACCCCCAGTGAACCAGATGATAATCTCTTGTGTATTAACAAGGGCATCGATAATTGGTTCGTCCAAGAAGCAAGTTCTAGGGGTGATACTACCAAAACAGTTGAGGGATTATGGACTTTAGAATTTGATGGATCTCATTCAAGTTCTAGGTTAGGGGTCTAGATTGTCTTAACAACCCCTTCCCATGAAACTTTCTATTGATCCTATAGAATTGAGTATCATTGTACAAACAAAATTGTTGAATATGAATCTTTGATCCTAGGTCTCAACTTGGCAATTGATAAGGGTATCACACACTTAAGGGTAATATGGGAATTAGACCTCATAGTATCACAAGTGTTATTAAAATTTGCTACCAAAAATGAAAAGATGAAGAGGTATTGTGATCTTTCAAGATCCATTTCAAAATCTTTTGAGAGGGTGATAATCAAAGTTGTTCCCCGAGAAGAAAACCATGTGGCAGATGCCTTGGTTGTTTTCTCTTCTACCTTGCAACCTTGTGATGGTCCACTCTGATACCTATGCAAAATGGAAGTACTTTTTATACCTTCTATCCTTGATAATTTGGAACACTAGAAAGTCTTTGAAGATGATGACTATATCATTAGGTTCATGGAAAATAACAAAGAATTCACCGATTCACAAATAAATGTTCTAGCTAATTCCATGGAATTGATGTTGTGAACCTTCAAAATAACACCTTGCCTAAGGGATGTGTCCCTTTTGAAAACCTCTTTGACAGACACGACGTTTTCTAACGAAAAAATCCTAACAAACAAATAGATGAAGCCCTAGAATTCAACATCGGTGCGGAAATGGATCCAAGAATGGTCAAAATAGGGAAAGGAACCACTGAGAAGGAAAGGATTGAAATTCTATACCTCATAAGAGAATTCAAAGACACCTTCTCTTGGAATTACAATGAACTAAAATCCTATAGGGGTGATGTCATTCAGCATGGTATACCTCTAACAGAAGGAGTCAAGCCTTTCCGAAAAAAACTAAGACACATCAATCCAAAATTGGCAAGACAAATACAAAAGGAACTCCAAAAGATGGTTGATGCTGGTATCATAGCTCCCATCAGGTACTCATCATGGATGTCGAATTTGGTAGTTGTCTGAAAGAAAAATGGCGATATATGTTTGTGTGTTGATTTCTGAAACCTGCACCAATTATCCTTGAAGGACAACTATGCCCTCCCAAATATGGAACATTTGTTACAAAGGGTTACAGGGGAAGGGATGATGTCCATGTTGGATGGATTCTTTGGATATAACCAAGTCATGGTTAAAAGAGAAAACCAACTTAAGACGACAATTACCACACTATGGGGGACATTTATGTATTTGTGAATGTCGTTTGGTCTTATGAATGTCGGTGTTATCTTCCAAAGGGAAATGGAATTTGCCTTCAGGGATCTCATTTAGAAAATCATAGAGATTTACCAAGATGATCTCATAGTTGTATCAAAGGAGAGGAAATACCACATTTCACACCTCATAATTGATTTTGAACGATGTAGGAAGTATGGTGTCTCCTTGAATCCTAAGAAATATGTCTTTGGAATAGATGAAGGGAAATTTTTGGCTCACATAGCCTCTGAAGGGGGAATCTCCAGAGACCCTGAAAGGGTCAATAAAATATGTCCACCCTCTAGACAATAAGAAGTCCTTACAATCCTTTTTCGAAAATATAGATTTCATTCGAATATTTGTCCCAATCTTTGCCGAAAGGATAAAACCCATAAGTGATTTACTAAAGAAGGACGTTGTATATAAATGGGATGATAAAGCCATCAAATATTTTGAAGACATAACGGATGCTATCTCCCAACCCCTAGTATTGATCGTCCCAGATTATTCATGATATTTCATAATATTCTCATTTGCTTCCCAAGATACCATTGCAGGTGTCTTACTGCAAAAGGATGCTGACGATTATGAACACCATGGGGACTTCATGAGTAAAGACCTTAGGGATTCTAAGTTGAATTATTCCATTACTGAGAAGAAAGAATGTGCCTTAGTGAAATCCCTCAAACACTTTAGAAACTATGTGGATTACAACAAAATAAAAGCATATGTCCCTTACCTGGCAGTAAAGGATGTTTTATCACAACAAGATTGTATGGGTACTAGGGGAAAGTGGGTCTCCAAAATACAAGAGTATGACTTAGAGATAAAACCCACCAAGATTATAAAGGGACAAGTTCTGACCCAAATGTTGATCGAAAGAAACCAAGAATCCATACAAATGGGAGAAAGTGAATGGATAAATGTGGTGGTTAGTGAATTAGAACATGACAAGTGGTATTCTGATATCATCCACTACCTTAATAATTTATCGTGCCCCGATCACCTAATGGACTACAAAAGAATGGATTTGAGACTTAAAGCTATGAAATATTTTCTAACCGAAAATGGCCTTGGTTGGGAAGATCCTGATGGATTTCTCCTTATATGTGTCAACCAAGAAGAAGCTGAGAAATTGTTGAAGGAATTACACTCTGGATTTTGTGGCAGACACTTCGCAGCTCGCATTACTGCCTACAAGATCCTGAGGGCTGGGTATTACTGACCAAAATTATTTTCCGATACTCACCAATATGTCTGATCTTGCCAACCTTGTTAGTACTTCTCTGGTAAACCAAAACTCCCATCACAACCTCTAAAACCCATAGTGGTAGAAGATCCTTTTCAATAATGGTGTTTGGAATTCATTGGAGAATTTAAGGATAATCCAAGTAATGGCTACCGGTGGATCCTAACAACCACGGATTATTTTACTAGGTGGGTAGAGTCTATACCCACAAATAAGGCCATTGAGGAGGTAGTCATGAAATTTTTGGAGGAACGGATCATTACTAGGTTTGGTGTCCCATCCAAGATTACCACAGACAATGCTAAGGCTTTCAGCTCCCATGCACTAGAAGAATTTTGTTTCAAGTACAACATTGTCCTATCTCATTCCTCCAACTACTATCTGCAAGGGAATGGATTAGCAAAGTCTAGCAACAAGAACCTTATGAATATTATCAATAAAGTTGTTGGGGAAAACAAGAGGTCTTGGGATAGAAAAATCAAATATGCCTTGTGGGAAGATCGAATAACAACAAAGACCTTGACATGAAGAACCCCTTTTGAATTGGTGTATGGATTAGAAGCAAAGATTCTTGTAAACCTAAAAATCTACATCCTCTATTTTTCTCAACAGTATGCTACAGATGGAGAAGCAATCCAAGGGTGAATTAACCAGTTGATAGAATTGGACGAGTCTAGAAGAAATTCCCTAAGTCCAAATGGAAGAAAATAGGAGAAGATAAAAACACCTTCGATCACAAGGCGAAAGAGAGAGATTTCACTGAGGGATATCTTGTGTTGTTATGGGATAAGAGAAGGGAGAAGCCTGGTATGCACAAGAAGTTCGATGGGTTGTGGACAAGTCCTTACAAGATCATGAGTCATGCAGGGACAAACTCTTTCAACCTAGGAACCATGGAGGGAGAAGCTCTGAAGTTACCAGTGAACTCTTTGAACATCAAGTGTTACTACCCACCAGCAGCATGAAAGGCAAGTGCAGGTAAGTAGGCATTTGAATTCATTGTATATACTATTTTCATTTCATAATAGAATATTTTTCTTTCACATTTGTGTATATGATTGTTTTCATTTTCATATATATGAGTTGGGGGTGATAACACCACCCCAAATGAGTGATAACAAATCTATGTTGAGATCAAGCAGGTTACAGGTTATGCCAAGAGATGTTGAGGTTCTCATGCACTCCATGGTGAGCACATTTCCTCGAGTTGGAGCTAGATGTTATCCCCCCGTTTAAGAATAACTAAGGATATTTTGTCTCAAGGCCCACAGGTCCTAGACATGGAGTACCGAGAGCCATATCGAGTTGAGCATGGCCCTGGAGGGACCATCTTTTTCTTTCTTCAGCGCCTCCACTTTTTCAACAGCAACAACATCCATCACCTTGGCCTGGTCCTATAGTAGAAATGGATCTTTCTCCATGAGGTAATGAGTCTGGGTATCATGGTATGTGTCACTATGATCCTCAAAACCTTTGAACATGTGCATTCATTCTTTTTGTTTCTAACAAATGCTTGGATCTTATGCCTATTCGCTTGACCATATCTTGGGGGAATGACAAGATTCCCTAGTAAGCTTGTGCCATAGGTTTTGAGTTGTCACTGGGGGGATTCATGATAAGCCATTGTTCGCTCCCACCATACTTACCACTTTCCATATTTCTTTCGCTCATCCATCCCATTACACTGGCCTGGGCATTGGGTTGGCCAAATATTTAAGGGTTGTACCTTACCTTGTGGGAAGAAGGGGTTAAAGGCCCAGAGGGTAAAAATTGCTGGAAAAAGATATATTCCAAAGAATGAAACCTCGATATGCTTCGAACATGGATCCTCGAGAAAGAAATAAAATATTCTTAGCAAGAAACAGAGGGACCCATAAAAAATAATAAAACAAGACCTGGTTAGAGGATAGGGGGTCTCATTATGATCCAGCCTATTAGTTCCATGGGCATGTAATGGTATGACACTACCAACATATGGTCACCACGCCAGGGTAGTGGCTCTTGGTGGCATAGCTAAGAGAAAGGGGGTCTCATCACGATCCATCCTTCTCATTTTCGTGAAATGCTTGTGGGTAACATTGCCACCACTGGTCACCACACCAGGCCAGTGTCCCTTAACTAGATTCTTGAAGAAAAAGAAATTAAAATAAAGATAAAAGGCATGAACGGGCTTGGAAACATTTTCATCCATGACAGGTGTAGCTCACCCTCTATAGAGGCACCCACAGGTAATCCATACATTTCCCTGTTATTACTACACCCCTTTCCCAGACATCCCTTATCCACTTAATCCACTCACATGGATTGGATTTGATCTCTCTTGAAAACACCCCACAGCTAGTGAGCATTGGCCCAATAGGACATCCTAGTGTTTCCTCCAAACTTGGCTTGTAGATTAGTATAATGTCTTAGATCACGTGTCTGAGTAAAAGGGGTTTTATGCACATGTTTGATAACTTGATGATTAGATGTGATTGACATTGCTATTATCCATGTGACTTATGAGCACATGGAGGGAGTATATGTTGATGTGTAGGACCATACCCGATGGACAGGTACCCATATGGACAAGTACACATGGGGAGATGATTAGTTCGTACCTCCATGGGGTTGAAATCCCAACAGATAGATGTTGAGACCAAAAAAGGGGGAATAGACAAATCAAAGGTTTTGCATCGGAGAAGAGGAGGACGTTCCACCAGAGGCAGCTTGGCAGGCCCGTACCCAAGGGGGTTGTGCCTTTTCCACCAGGACGTAGGCCTTGGAAGGCCCATGATGTCACCCAGGACACCTATGACATCATCCAACACTTATGGAGGTTTTGGGAGGTAGTTATTTTCCAAGTGGCATGTGTGGCAGGTTCCAGAGGCCCAAGGAGGCCAAATGTCTTTCTCCAGGAAGCCAATGTTTCCCTAAAGGGGCCTAACGTCACCCTAAAAGGGAATGACATCAACTTTTATGCTTGATTAGGGTTTTAATTATGACATTTAATGTAAAACATTATTTTGATGTATTTTCGGCCATGTCAGCCTTTTGTGACCTAAAAATAAAATTAAGGTCATTGCTATTGTATAAATAGAGAGACAAAACTCTCTTTTTCTCATCATCTTTCACTCACACTTGTCTAAGGTCTGAAATTTGTGCCCTTCTAGGGTTTTGGGTTGAAATTACTAGTGCACACTTATTGAAGGAGGCTTATTTTGGTGATCTTTGGCATTTTTCTTGGTGGATGGTTTATAACTAAGGTTTGTCTTGATGAATACTTGGTGAATGTAAGTGAATTTATGCAATCCTTCTCTTACTTGAATGGTTATAGTGTTTTACTTGCATTTTATTAATGAAATTGTTGGAATAAACCCTAGGAAATGAGCACATGTTAATGTCCTTGTTTTAATTTCTTTCTACCTACTAGATTATGCCACATATCTGTTTTTTCTGTTGAAGTCATTGCTAGGGCCTTTCCATTGCAACACCCTACCTCTTTTTTTTCATCCTAGACATTTTTTTACTTTTTCATTGAGCTAAAGAGGGAGGAAAACTTACTAAGGCCTAGGGTTAACTACACCATAGTAGTTGTTTTCCCCTAGGGTTCGATGGTTGAATCCTTGGTTTGTCAACTCTTCATCCATCACATTCCTCTTGTATTTGGCCCTACTGTTATCATATTGTTCCTTCAATTATTGTTGTTATTTTTTACTCAATTTTCCCTATGAATGCATTGGTTTAAGAATTCTTACTTGACTTCTTTGATCACAACCTCCAAAGTCTTTGAAAAACTACTAATACCTTCTAGCCCTAGCTTATATTGACCTACTAACCTCATTGTTTCCATTATCCATTTGATTTATAGTTATACTTTGCAGCATTTTATGCTTCTTTAAGTAATTGAAAGATTGGCTAATGCATAGTAGTTTTTTGCTTCTAATGAATGTTTGTATTGTGACATTGATGAGTAATCATTAATGGTCATTTTGAATCTTCTTTAAAGACTTTATTGTGAAGTATCATATTGTGATTATTTCTACTATACATCTTTGCTTACTTCATAAATATGTTAGTCAATTTATTTTATTGAGAAAGTCTCTGATTATATGAAGTACTAACCAGCAAGTGACCTTGCAAATATAGTTTCATGTTTCTTTGTTCTGGGCAGGTACATTTCTTGTTCTTATTATCTTTATTGGTTGTTTAGCTAGACTTTCTGATTGGTGGTGACTTGTGAGAGGGAAACTTTTACTTTTTCTTAAACCTTTGCCTTCTCAAAACCCTAGGTCATCGGGGACGTCTCCCCTGGGCCTACCACCCTAAATTGAAAGAGACATCTTGTTGAGGTGACAGTGATAGGATAGTCTCTTGTTACACCTTTTTGTCTTCATTTTCCTTTCCCTTTCATCAAAGTACAAATTGTGCGATAATAGGGCTTCTACCACACATTTGCAGGCCATTGATCCAACAGAAGGTTGCGTCTCATCCCAAGGAACTATGGATTGTGATGAAACTGGAGTCATCTCCGATGGGAGACAGTGGAGGAATGGTTCAAGTTTAGACACAGTTGGTTTCCTTGAAAATTCAACTGGAATAATTGACAAAGGGAAAGGAAAAGCATGAGAAAGTCTGGTGTACAAAGTGTAGGATTGAAATTCACCAGAAGGAAGATTACCCAACATTCACGCAATATTTGGTGATGGGAGCATTGAATCCATTGTCAGGAGGAGGATACTTTGAGATATGTAATAAATGGGGTCATCACCCAACTTAGTATCCACTACTACATGAGTACCAAAGTACGCCAAAGAACTTGCTTTGCAATTTTTGCAAATTTGTAGGACACGAGAAGAAGGATTATCTCACGTTGGACTTAATGAGGGAGAGCACATATGATATGTACAATATTTAGTAATAAAATGTTGCAGCAGAAGCGGGGGAACCACAATACAACAATCAAAGAGTTTTCGATCAATGGAATAGAGGAAACTTTGGTCAAGGCCGAGGTAGAGGGAATTTTGGAAGAGGAGGAAGAGGACCGATTATATGTTACAAATATAATCAACCTAGACACTTGGCCCATGACTTCTAGAATCCATGTACAATGTGCACATATTGCAGAGCATTGGATAATTCAATAGAAGAATGTCCCGAACTAGTTGTGAAGTGGTAGGCTAGAGGAAACCAAAATCCAAATCTGAACTAGAATGTGTAGATGATATCACTTGAAAGATGCAATGAAGGACCTAGAGTAGTCGTTGTTATGCATGGAGGAACTAGAACATGGACTGATAGGACAAATGAAGGAAAGAAGACTGCACAATGGGTAAGAAATTCAGCAGGGTCTATTCCAACCTTTGATCCTCAGTAAGAAAATGATACATATCATAGGGAAAGTAAAGAAGTGCTCAGAGCATATTGGGGAGAATCAACATTAATTGCACCTCATGAAGAATATCGTTCAATGCTAGAGAAGCCAACGGGGAAGGTAAGTACTCTAACACAATTCTTGAGAAATTTTGTAGAGATAATCAAAGATGAGGTTGCATTGAGTACATTATATGACATGTTTTATCACTGCACAAGAGGAAGGGAAACTCATGTCGCACAAAGGATGGTAAATCAAGAATTGCACAAGAAGCGAACCAATGAATAATTTAGATTAAGTGCGCAGATTGGAGAGTATGATGTGGATAATATTATTTTGGACTTAGGTTCTAACGTGAATGTGTTACCTAATCATACATGGGAGTTGATGGGAAACCCCAAGTAGGTATGGTCTCCTATTCAGCTAAGGCTAGTGAATCAACACAAAATAGTTCTAATTGGTCAATTGACTAGAATACCTATGAACATAGATGGGGTACGCAACGTGGAATATATTGAAGTTATTGAGATCGTGGACAACAGTCAACCATATCCAACACTGATGGGACTGGAATGGGATTTTTCTAAGCAAGCAATCATCAACTTTAAGAGGGAGATGATATTTGAAATTGAAGATCTGAAAGTTATTGCACCCTTGGACCCATTAGAAGGAAAGAGATACATAGAACCAACAAGAGGGAATGACATTAAAAATTTGTATAACATGACTTTATGGATAGAGGATCATGTGAACCTGACAAGGGATGGTACGTTGAGTTGGTGAAGTATCAATTCATGTGCGTTAGATTCTGAAAAATTTCTAGATCATTGGCAACAGAGAATGCACGAAGTGTCAACTAGATGATGTGTTTGCATCACCTGATCCTTGCGTTGGATTGGAATAGAGCTATGTAATCTGTCGAGGTATGATGGATTAATTGATATAAGTATGTTCATAAAATCATTTGAGTTGCAGGTACCTGAACGGAAATAACTGTTATCACTAGATGTTGTATTAAAAGAGACTCCAACCATATGGTGGGTTGCACACAAAGAGGTAATGAAAGACTGGTCACAGTGCAATAGACTAATGAAAATAAGGTTTGGCATTGAGGAAGAAAACATTGCATAGAAATATACAGGGGAGAGTGACCCAACAATTCATGTGGAACAGTGTAGTGCTTTGTCGGGTTTAGTACCAGAGATAGAGTGGATGAACAGAGTTATACACACACTAGACACAATTTAGAAGAATCAGTATTTGGAGTTGGAAATGCGTAGGGAGACAACAAGATGGGAAGAACTAATCCATAGGTTCCAAATCACGTTTACATTTGAACATGAATCTACATTCATATATGCAACACTACAAGTGATTCGAGCGGATATCTTCTCAAAAGAAGAGACGATGGAGGTGATACTAGCATGCAGCATGCACAGAGCCTAGATGATTGTCCATGAGATATTGGAGTGCTATAATGTAACCAAGGAATAGTATGATGAATAGGATCCTAAGAATATACAAATACCTCAGATAGAAGGATAAAGAGACATAGAAGGATCGAAGCTTGAATCCACTGCATATACGCAACCTATAAAGATGCAGAAGCTAAACATTGGCTGAATGAGAAATGAAGATCAATACAAGAAGATCTGAATGCCAAACTCTCCAGCCACGCTCCAATAGAAGGATGAAACCCTCAATAACTCGGCCCTGTTTCCAAAAGTGTCCAATCACCCTAATACATATGCCAACTGATAGATCGGGTGATGGTAAGAACAACCCATGTGACCGAATCTCCAAGATCCCTCTCAATCTCTGTAGATCTGAAATCTCCCACTGAATGGTGCGCCCCACTGGATGACTGAAACCCTAGATAATTTGGACCCACTGCCAAAAGTGTCCAATCACCCTAATAAATATGCCAACTGATAGATCGGGTGATGGTAAGAACAACCCAGGTGACCGAATCTCCAAGATCCCT
>SNQJ01S0004148.1:63191-113434 GCA_010110895.2 Picea sitchensis | reverse complement strand
CAAGCGTTAAACGACATACTGGGTTAGGTACAGTACGAACACAGATGGAAGAATCCATAGTAGTAGATTTTACTATTTCTGCAAAGGAAAGTAGGCCGTTTAATCTTAGTTCTCTGCTTCGGAGAGAGAGAATGTCAGATAGGATCCTGGACGAATGCTCAAGCAGAAACTAGTAACCCGACGATGAACAAGACGCAAGCAAGACGAACACAACAAGATGACATACGACGTACAACAGGCAACTGCATGCATTAACGACGATCACTCAGAAATAAGTCAGACTGACTACCCAGCCATCCTACCCTGCAATGGTTAGGATCTCCAAGACCATAAGCAACGCTCAAGCCCAGTTTCCCATCGATTTTAACCATTTAAGGTCTCAGGGCTGGCGACTGTTCTGAGGAACATGGAGGTGTCTACATCCCGCCCGACACGAGCAGTCCAAACAATAAAATGATCTCAACCAAGTACAACAACAACTAAAGAACAACCACTGAATCTACAGAAAACGCACGTACGAAGGACTCCGACAACGACCTTTCATTGTTAAGACAAGGTATTTTCTACGACTCAATGACACTTAATACTGACCCAAAATTCCATTGGAACTCCATTAATAGACGAGATACCCAATCCAACCTTAGAATAATGTAAACTGAAATAGTTGCAATTCTCTGAATTACCAAATCTTAGTAATTCAAGGTACTTGGCTCAAGGAACTTACATCTTATGTGTCATCCATAACAGTAAAATTCCAATAGCATTACAAATGATTAACGATGTCCCTTATCTTTATACTCCCCTAATTTGTATTTGAATTAATAATTAAATTAATATCAAGTCACCAACACTAACATTATATTTTAATTTTATATTGCCATAACATTCTACCTTCGCATATCGCAAGACCATATAACAATAATATTCCAATAGCATTACAAATGATTACCAAAGTCCCTTATCCTTATAATCCCATAACCTTGCATTTGAATTAACAATTAAATTAATATCATGTCACCAATACTAACATTATATTCTGTTTTATATTGCCATAACGTTCTACCTTCACATATTACCCACAATATATTACAGTAGCAAGGCAGTTACACCTCACTTTAACATTTATGTGATCATTTACAATAAAGTTTCAATAATATTAAAATAAAACAACATTGCCTTTACATTATATGGCCATAACTGGGCAAATAAAATAGCATTAAATTCATTTCAGGTTATCTAATTCTGGAATCACATTTTACTGCTAGAATAGGTTATCTCTTCACACAGGAATGGTTAAGAATAATAACCCATAAATGTTATGAAAATGCAAGGAGATAGTATTCTAGATATATATAAAAGAAAGTTTTCCCATGGAATGTGTATTTATGGAGAAAATGTACAACAAGCACTTTGAGTCTCTTGCCGAAACCAGACTTGCAGAGGTTTGATGGGTAATCAGCGTTATGTGTTTATAGTCATGCAAATTTTACATCAATCTTCCACATGATCTACCATATTATCTGAAAAGAGACTCAACAGATTTTATATCGACTCCAGAGTCCAGACTGTGTAGGGTGGTAGAATGGAATTAAAGATTGGATACATTTTGTAACAACATGATTCTATAGATGACACCAGGAATGTATATATATACTATAAACAAATTTAATTTCTGAATGATAATCATAAATTTAGTGATGAAGTAATATTTCAGATAGTCCTGTGTTATGTTATTTGAAGGATCGTAATTTGCAAGGGGAAAATTCCAAGAGATTCTCAATTATCAACAGGAAGTCCAAGGTATATACCCAAATTTGCAGAGAAGCGAACAAACAAATCATTTGATGATGTCACACTAACAAATTCATCCTTTTCTATACATCAATAATGGTATATCTGGGTATACACGAGCATAAAACCTTACTGATTCCAACCTTATTAATAACTATGCAAAGAAATGGAAACATGCTGCATAACGAAATTTAAAACAATAAACCATACATGAAAATTAAAACAATTTACCCACAACATTTTACAGATACCCCCATGGATCAAGCCCATAAAGAGCATTGATATGCCCACGAAGACGAATTCCCACAGTAATAGAAGACGAAATGCCTAAAAATGAATTGTCAGTAATTTACAAAACGAAATGACAGTAATTTACAAAAACGAATGATAGTAATTTATAAAACGAAATGACAGTAATTTATAAAACGAAATGACAGTAATTTATAAAACGAAATGCCCACAAAAACGAAATGCCCACAGTAAATAAGGAAAACGCCCACAGTCAAATGAATTCGCCCACAGAGAACATAAAAACGCCCACTGAGAATGAAATCGCCCACAGAGAAAATAAAACGCCCACAGAAAATGAATTTGCCCACAGAGAATGAATTCGCCCACAGAGGAAATAAAAATGCCCACCGAGAATGAATTGGCCCACAGAGAAAATAAAAACGCCCACAGAGAATGAATCGCCCACAAAGAAAATAAAAACGCCCACAGAGAATGAAATCGTGGTAAAAATCGCCAGAACACAAATCGCCCACGAGCGCTTTCCTTGTTGGGAAATCGCCAAGTACCTTACGGCTGATAACTCTCACGATTTGCCTCATGGGTAAAACCAAGTTCAACTGGATGCAAAAAAAAACTATTTGCCAGAGACATTACAACAATTTACTGTAAATCCCTCGAGGGTCTAGTTCAATGGTAGAAGGGATTTCAGCTAGAAGCATTAGCAGCTTACTCAACAATAAAGGAGAAGTCACTATGTTACCACAACAACAACTACAAGACCAAAAACGCTGTCAGGGACCAATCCAAGTATTGGGATTCAATAATAAAATTGCAGAGACGATATCCAGCAAGTGCCAGGGTTTAACAAATCGCAGAGATAGAGTGCAGAGAAATCATCTGAAAACGTAGAGTAATCCACTATTTTTCTAACCTGACAACAGCACAAAAATTTCGTCTCCATGTTAAAGCTCAAGCATGAGGTCAATCGCAGACAATTATAAAAATGTAAGGCACGGTAGGAGAATGCATAGATCCAAGGAAGGTCACAGAAATCAATCAACAATCATTTAGCCAAGCTATAAAAAACTCATTCATGAAACTAAAAATCAGTTTACCCATTCAAAACACATGCATATCTAACCATATATCCAAATGCTTTCTACTCTACCAGAAATAAAAATCATACCGTTGCCTTCGCCCGCTTCGGATGACGTCCTGCGCTCTATGCCGCGTCTCGTGCTCCGTGCCGCTCCTACTCGTCGACCATAGAGACCTTACCAGTACCTCCCAGCCAATCGCTAGGGGTACTCGGCTTCCCCCTTAGCCCCCCGAGCCGCAAAGGGGCCACACAAAATTCAGATGGTAAGTCTATCTTCCCAACTCGCCTCGCAAGGCCGAGCTACCACTCCAATCCGAGCTGGAAAATCCCAACTCCTCACAAGTAATCAGTCAAGTCACAAATCCGGCAGCGTAATGTTACGCTTACAACCGATCCCTTTCTTCCTCATCTCCCTTTTCTTTTATAGATTTTTGAGACCCACCAACTTTCCTAATTCACAATTTAAATTAAATTTCAATAAAATATTCTTAATATTCTCCATCGCACAAGTGTCGTCCATCCCCCTCTTTTCTCTAATAAATATTTTCTTTAAATTTATTTATTGTCTCAAATCCTTCACCCACCTAGAGTTGCTCCTAAATTTACTCCTGGGTGTTCATAGATCCCCTTACATGTTTTAAATATTTCCCCAAAAAAAAGATGTTACTAAATTAGCTCAGATTAGCAGGTTCTTAATTGCAGATTCCTTACTATGTTGACCTTGCTTTTTACCATAAGTTTCCATCCTTCCTTTATTAAGTTTCCTCCATTACTTAGTTTCCTAATTCATCCTTCCTTTATTAAGTTTCCTCCATTACTTAGTTTCCTAATTCTTATTATTCCCTCTTCTTTCCCCTTTATTAAAGTTCAAAATGGCGCTTGTAAGTATTAAATATCATTTTCCTTTATTATTTAACATCTTGTACCCACAAGTTAATGAATAATTTTTCTTTGAAATTTTAAACCACTATTTTTAATTAAATTTTACTTTCATTTACCCCAAGAATTTTATGAAGACTAAACTATTACTTAAGTGGGTTTTGTTTAAATTTTTATTTTTATTTTAGGTCTTTTTCTTAAAGTTAGACTAAATTTTACCACTAGTGTAATTTAGACTTAGGCATTAATTTCCGTATTGGGTGACATTTGGTTAGGGAAGTTGTTTTAATGATTTCTTAATGTGTTAAATGTCTTGAAATCTAGTTTTGTTCCTTCATCAACATCAACGCGACGTACCCTTCAAGACTCACCTCTATGCTCCAACGGTGTCACTCGCCAACTTATGTTTCTTTGCAATTTATCGCGGCTCCCCTTCTCTCGTGATGCACTCACGGCTCAAGGGTGCCACTCAGCTTGTGGTTTTTTGTGCGACGTTCCCTTCAGATGCACCACGTGCTCCAAGGGTGCCACTCGCCAACCTTATGTTTCTTTCACGACGCGTTCTTCGTGATGCACCACTTGCTCCAAGGGTGCCACTTGCCAATTTGACTGATTGGTAGACATCTATAACCCCTCGAGTCAACACTCCGCTGTAAACTTGTGGGAGACTAAGGTCTCTAAGGAATAATGCCCTACCTTTATTGCGCTCTCTTTAGAATCATCGTGAGTGATTGTCGCTACTCTTTCCCTCACAATTTATTATCGGTGGATCCTCTCAACTAGGTAATCGTTAACTCATACCGAGCCACGGAAGGAGGCAGGGTCGGCAGGGTCAGCTTCGCCCACACCTCTCCCTCAACATCTCCGATAATCGTGGTGATTCCTTTAATCCATATGTGAGTCTCGTCGCAAGCTATCGTCAGCCTGAATCAACAATCGCGGTTTAACATGTCAATGATCATATCATCAAATCAATGAAATATCACAAAGAATAAATCCTAACCTAATAGTGCCACTCTAATTCCTAATTCCTGAGTCCAAGTGGGGTTCCACCGATGCCTTTGAATCCTCAAGGTCCAAAAACCCCGCACACTCAATAAAAATGATTCAAAGCACCTGTCTACGTCAAATAGCAAGAAAACACTATGTCATCTCCATCATAACGCATCATAATCAAGGATAAAATGTTTTAACATCATAAAGTTCAGATCACTTTACAGCAAGGTCCTCAAAGAATAAGTTTTCAAGCCAGAAATGGGATGTTACAACATTACTTGATTTTTAGAGATACTTATGGAACTAGTGTTAGCACAATTAATAGTGATGGGATTATCATATCTTATTTGTAAATATTCTAATGTTTGCTTCATCCAAAGAACTCTAGCAGGATGCATCAACAATGTATCTCTTTCCCTTGTTGTGGTGATAGTGATGTGGATATGTTTGCTTCATCAACTATTAGATACTATACATTTTCCTAGAAAAAATGCTCCTCCATTGTATGTCCTCCTTTGTCATGCCATGTAGATCTTGTTCTATTTGTTAATTGGTCTCTTGAACGCATAAATGATCTGATGATAGGCATGGTAGAAATTCCTCAATATTATGTTCTAATGTATGCTCTCCATAAAATGTTTTCCATGGTGGTTTGATCTCTTCTAGGTATTCTTCTTGATGTTTCTCATGGAATTTTCAGTCTTCTATTTCTCAGAATGCAAGTGTGTTCCTAATTTTTGTGAAGATTTGCTCCTCATGAGATGCAGATATGTTTCCAACTGCTACTACCATTTGAGAAATTTCTTGGAGTATTATGATTTGAAGCCATATCCAAGCCACAATCTAGTCTTGGGATGCGTGCAACCATACAAAATTACAAATCTGCTACAAAAAATAATTGTAAGTGTTTATAGAAATTTTGGTAATTTTACTAGATTGGATTTAAAAACATGCTTGTGCATACCTTATCATGCATTTTCTCAAAATTTCACTCCCGACTTACTCAATTTATCATAGTCTCTTCAAAACCCATGTCTCTGAATTTTTTAACTCAACCTCATTTTCCTACAATTGTCATGCAAATTTCGTCCCTGAAGATAGTTTGCTACAAGTTGTGTAGCTACAACACTTTTACAAGGGAGCTTTGGTAGCTACAAAAAATCTAAAAACTATATAATTTCTCTAAAACATCTTCAATAAGTTATGATCTTGTGCAACTGTCCTCTGTAAAATTTGGTTGAAAGAAACCTTGATGCTGAGGCAAATATAAAATACTAAAATGCTTGAAATTATTTTGTTCCATTTAACCTCTTTGTTGTCATGATCAATAGAAGATGAGTACCGAGTGCTTGGACACTTGGGATAAAAAGAAAAATGCGAAAGACTTTCTCAAGGAGACTTGAATCTGCATCTGGAACCATAGGACATTGATAACTCAATGCAACGATGCCAAAAATGTTAGTCACTTCAATAGGTTAACTATAATACATTAAATTATCAACCCGAGGATGGTAAAATGATGAAGTGCATGCAAAATAAATGCATGCCTTAGCTTCCAATCTATCCCTAAATGACCAATATGCAACAAGGAAATATGTTCATTGTTTTAGTTGTAGAGACATAGTTCTGTTCAAAGACAAAAAGAATAGAGTAACTCTAATAATGAAAAAATAGAGCTAAAGGAACACAAAGATAATTCTAATATTTAAGGCCACCAATATACTAGACTGTTATAATGTTCTTCCAATCATATATCAATGGAAGTTCATGTTGATCATAACACTCATTTATTCATTTGAGGGTTGCCACATTAGTTATCTCTGTGTAAGCACAAATGAATAAAATTGCAAAAAGGAATTAACAGAATTCAAAAATCACACAAATAGATAAGAAAAAACACAATACCAATACTAATAAAGAAAATGAAATAGTGTTCTCCTCCTCAGGGGGGCCTCCTAGCTCGGGGAACACTATTGAAAGAAGTCGTATAAAACTAGACTCTTACACACACATAATTAATAACTCATATGATAGAACATCAACCAAAGCTTTGTATTACCAACAAATATGATTACAAAAATTCTATAATAAGGAGTAATGATAATAGTCATCCCTCTTAGGATATAATTGCATCTATTTATACAATGCATTCAAGATCACACAGATCCAAGCTACACAGATCTCAAACCTGCCTGCAACTAAAATTCTAGGAAAAATCAGTTTAAAGAATCAATCATATCTCCCAGATCCTTCACATTTTGAGGAAACCATCCTTAAATAACCTAAATACCTGCCTCGTCTAGCACAAAACCCATGTGGTCGATTCACCATCATCTGCTCGCAATTGAGTCCGCAAAACAGTCTCTCTATTATGGCATGGATTTTCATAGCAAAGAGAATAATACATGCATGCATCATCAACTCGTGGGTATATGGAGGAGTTTTCATCCAAGTAATGGATAAATTCATGCTAGAAAGCATGAATTTGTCTCATGCAATCTCATTCTCTTTCGTATATTGATTTGATGAAGTTGGCTTGCGTACAATGCCACGTGTACACATTGACTTGTAGTTTTGACTTTTCTTCTTCTCTGAGCTAGAAGATCCATGGACTAGGCTGACAGATGCATGCGTTTCATGGAACATTTTGACGCCTTTCATATATCAGGTTTTAATCAAGGTTGACCATGTCCTTGTAGATCAACAAATTCACTGTAGAAACTTGTCTTAGCAATCAGGTTATAGAACTGTATTATGAGTTTCTACATAATCAAAAGATTTTGTAACTACTCATTAAAACAATAGTTAATTAAATCATTATGCACAAAGAAGAATGAAATTAAGTATAAAAACAAACAATTTACCTTTAATCTTCTTCAATGCACATATTTTGTAGTTGATTAGGATTTTATGGAAAAAAAGGAGTGAAGTAGGATATAACTGAGGCATATATATAGGATTTTGTATGGAGGTATAGGATAGAAATGTGACAAAATGAGTCTGTTTTGAGGACTCAACATCTCCCCCACATGGAAGATGTTGCATGTACTCATGCAACCAAAATTGCATTCTACTTCCTCCATCAAAATTTCAAAATTCTGACACCGTTACTCCTAAGATTTGTCTGATGAATCAATCAAAATGTTCAAGCCTAAAGAGGAGGCTTGTATATAACTTCTTACCTCATTTAACTCTGTCCTTAATATTTTGATTCTGATTTTGCCTTTCTTACTTTGAATGTTCCATTTCATATCCTTTCTTTTAAATATTTGGATGTTGGTTCAATTATTGGCCCCTTGTTAACTTTAGTGGATTCATGAATTCCATAATTAGTCATGGAATAATTAAGTCCTATGTTTGGATTTTGATTTGAATTTGTCCTCTTCACATTTGTTCAAATGCTTCTTATTAGATTCTTCAAGTTTGATTACTTCTTTTGAATGTTGTCATGATGTTATGCAACTAAACGATTTATCATACCCCTGGTTGTTTTGCGCATAATGGCCTCAATATTTATCTTCTTACAACCTATGCTCTTCCTCCTAGTTCCCTGGATTTTGAATTTTAATCCTTTAATATTTAATTCGTTGTACTTGGATTTAATAAGATAAACTTTTTTATAGACATCCTCAACTACAATACCAAAGTGACCAAAACCAGTCCCCAAATTTTATGAGTCTACTCCATAATTTTATGTAAGCTCCACCACAAAATTAGTCTCCTCCAGACCAAATCCTAGAAAGGCATTGTGTATCTTTCTTCAAGAATGTCTCGCTCTCGAAGAAGATTCATTCCCAAACATTCAATGTAAAATATGTAAATTGTATGGAAAATCAAATCAAGCATTCAAGAAAATTACGTAATGCTAGGTAAGAGAACTGTATTGGGATATATCATATAACTACAGACTTTATGATTTTGTCTAAATCCCCAACATGATAGACAACACGTAGTAGCCTGTGTTTATCCTTTTTTTACCATTCTTTGAAGACTTTCCTCCCTTAACTGTGGCATATTCTTGTGCCATATGTACACTAAAATGGTTTATTTCCCATGCTTTGATGATTAATTAGGGTAGATATTGTGGTTTCCTAACTTACTTGTGAAGTTCAAGAGTTGTTGGTAGTTCTGGTAGTCAAAATTTCCACGCCATTTTTGATTCGATGAAGAGGAATATCGAAAATATAAAACATGGGTTTTGTGCAGAATAGGGTCATTTAGTAAACTTTTGAGGAAAATTTGCAAAAAGTGCAAAACAAGGGGCATATGGTTGAGATTTCCAAAACCGGTCATTATGGAAATTTCTAGCAACGAAGTGGTTCAACGAAGTTATGGCCCATATCCTTGAATTTGGGCACATGGATAGAGCATGGTGTTATTATCTTATTCAAAGAACCTTAGAATAAATACAAGCTTTTATAGTGAATAGATCCACATATTTGGGATCTAAGATTTGTTGGTTGCAAATCCACTTATTTAGAATATGATCTTATCTTGATGTAACCTCTTTTATTTTATGAATATTGGGATATATGTATAAATATGAAAGGATTTCATTCATCTAAGTAGTTATAGATAGAGGAGAGAAAGGACTTACATATTGGGGAGTTAATTCAAGATCATTGTAATCCTTTGATGTTGGAATAAAGAGATTGGTGTTGCAGATCACGAGTTATGTGTTGTAGTCTTTCTTAGCAGTATATTCCAAGAGAGGCGGGCCCCCCTCTCTCTGGTATACCTTTCCCAAATAGTTTCATTTTTGTTCTGTGATGTTATTTAAGTAGTTTCTCATTTCATTTCCTATTCATTTCTTTATTCTCTTTCATTTCTGCAAGTGTTGGTTTCCCTACAGAGTTATGCATTGAAGGTTGAGTTTTATAGTAATTACAAAACCATTTCATGCTCTTGCTTTTCAACCAAAGTAATTTGGTTAATGGTTGAAATATAAGTCTAGTGACCAAATTGAATTATGTAGCCTTTCATTTATGCAATATCATTTTTGCAAGTGTGATCGGCCGAGTGTGGTGTGCATCAAAGATTTGATTGTTTGTTAACCCTGAGAATCCAAGAGATAGCTAAGAATCTATAAGAGTCGAACCTACAATGTAATATCCTCTTATTTTAATGCATTCCTTTTAGTGAGTTTTATTTCCAGTTTGATCAAGCTACAAGAATTAGTAGAGCGATGGAGTAGCTAACTAATCAATAGAGCACTTGTATTCTTGACTCTGATTCTTGGAAGTGTATTTTCACACAAAACAATTTTGAATTCATCTTTCTTAACCTAGAGTTATTTTCCTACTCATGCATATATTTGTCCAACATATCACAAGCTTACGATCTCTCTAGTTGATAATTTAATGGACAACAATTTAAGCAATTGAATTTCCCAACACTTTTGGTGTCATTTCCAAGGATATGCTAAAGGGAATATACATTGGTAATTTGGTTTCCAGTCCTTTCATTCAAGTTTGATGTATGGGAAATGGAAATCTACTCATGTGAACATATAACTTGGTGACAACAGGGTCTTAGGAGCATGAGGCGTCTGAGTACATGCTTTGCCTTGAAATTTGTTTTGTGTAGAAGTTTTAGTTTTTTATTCAAAAGACCCCCCCACACACTAATCCATGTGCAATACAAGGATTATCAACCAACAAGGATACTTTAAATATTCTCAAGAGTTTTTGAGTAAATAAATATTCTACTCGAAGAAATATCTCAAATCCTAGTAGCAGCAGGAAACCTCTTTGCATCTCAGGAGGAGCAAGTTTTGACAACCATTAGGAACATATATACAACTCAGAAAGGGATACTGTGAAAAAAATTCTATGAGAAACAAGAAGATATAGAAACTTTACCTTATTCTTCTTATAAATCTAGATAGGAAACCAAATATCCATGGACAACATTCGATGGAGAGCAGGCATTGGAACCCAAAATTGAAGAGTTTCTTGCAAGTTTGTACCCAGATCCTTTGTGCAAGATCCAAATGTTTGAATATGTACAAGGTATGATAAAGGAGGACATGCAAGCCAATGATACTAATGAATAATAACACCAAAGGAGTATTGGCTACATTGAAGAATGGTTCCAGAAAATCACCAGTCCAAGGAACCACTTCATCCTCCAACATGTCTTGGCACAAAATCAAGAAGATCATATAGTTCCTCATATTCTAGTATATATGAAAGTTTATATTTTGAATTTTAATATGAGTTCATTTGTAATTATGTTACGGACATGGATCCATTGGAAGCACTCCTACACTTGAGAATAATATTTTATTTTCCAAGTAGAGTAGGAGATTGTAATAAATAAATAAATGAGGAAGTAAAGAGAAATAAGTCTAACTGTGAAAATTAGGTTCCTGCCACAGTTAGACATAAGTGTACTATTGGATGGAAATGATCTCAATAAGTTTTTCATGAAGTGTTGGTTTAGCAGTAGTTTATTTCCTTGTTCTACAAATTTCTTGCAACATTATCCAATAAAGGACTAAAATTCAATCTTACCTCAATTCTTCCAATGCAAAGAAATTAATCTTTCAACACCCAAGACACTTAATTTAGCATCATCTATTATTTCTTGGACTCCTTGGGTTAAGAGAGATAATGCAGAATTCCAATGACGAATACAAATTTCTACAACAAATGTAACAGTTCCTTAAGTTCTGATAGTCCACTTGTATCGACAAAGAACCGATTACTGTAGGAAGATTTTACTACCAAAAGTCCTGGGATTGTGGAAGAAAAGAACCAATTCCATCCTTGAGACACCTGTGTGCTCCATCCCATAGATATAATCAGATCCAAGATGATTCATTGATGTTCAATGAGATTGTTTCTATACCAAGATGAACCATGGAAAAACACTAGCTTATGATAACATTGGCTCAATGTGTGAATCCGAAGAAGAATCAATTCCAAATTATAAATCATAGGATTATAGAATTTGTTGCAGCTGTGTGGAAGCATAAAATCTATTGCCATATGGTTCACATTTCATTCTGCAGAGTCTTCAATTACCGTAATCATTGTAGGTGAAAATCGATGGCATAATTGTTGGTTGAGATATCCCCGCCGTCTGAAGAAGAAATTGAGGACATGAGTTTTGTCAAGCATAACTCCGGTATGGTTTCTATCCTTTTTTTTAGGCTCTAAGAATCATCATAAAGTTGGTATTATACGGTCAAAGCTCTAAGAAATCAGGCTTCAAATCTTGATTTCATGCTTTTAGTCATGAAATCATGGAGGTTTTCAGGTAAAATTGTTTATGTAATCTATGTTGTCGATCCTTCTCACCAAATCGCATATCCATTTTTATTTGTTAAAAATGAATTGGTTTGAGATCCATAAGAATAGAACCGGTATTTTCTTTGGCTGTCGGAAGACTTGTATTAGCATACATGGGAGTTATCCAGTTGATGATTCGAATTTAACAAAGAGGTAGTTTTGAAGGGTCAATTATGAGCAAATGAAGGATAATCGAGAAAATCGTCCACATGGGTTTGTTGCAGGACGATCCCATTTAGGTTGTTCATGGGAAGTCTCCTCAAAATGTGATGAATTTGGGAGATATGGTTGATCCTTTAAACTGAATTTTCCCATAATTATGGTTGCGACTAGGTTTGAGATCTGTGAGACTTAGATATAAACGATATTGATTGCATTGTATAAATATATATAATCATACATTCAAAGGGAGATACACACACTTTTGATATAATATTATCAGATTCATATAAGTTATGGTTATTGTTGAGTTGTTAATTCTGCATCTATGAGTTGGATATGAGTTGTTAATGAAGCTAAGGGTATGAAATTCCTATTACAGAGTTGGATATGAGTTGTTAATGAAGATAAGGGTATGCAAGGACTATTACAAAGTTAGATATTTGGAAAACTTGACAGTGATTTAGGGAAAATGAATATATCAAACCCAAACCATAGCTATTAAGGGCATTAAATCATAGTCTTGGAGCATGATTTTGTTGATGCAATGGGAGGAACCTACATGCAACATCAATCTTTCTAAGAGTGTTCTTTGGTGTATTATGTAGTGAAGCGTAGTACTTCCAGAATGTTATGCATGTTGGGGAAACCTTGGATGTTTTTGTATGCCCCAAAAAATTGAGGTTGACACATGAAGGACACCAAATGTTTTCTTTTGGAAGGATAACCAACATGATGACTCAAAATGCTAAATCTCTCCAACAAATATGCCAATAGATGCATGGACTCTAGTATGGATTCACTATTTGGTGCATCAATGTGTTTATAGTGCAAACATTTATAATTAGTAGGATGCATAGACTATTAAATAAGATCAATAAAGTCATCACAAGCAAGGACAAAGCTCCATTCAAGGATTGAAATGAGTATGCATGTTTTAACAATTTGGTATTGGCCATTATCATGTTGCCACAAGACTGCTAGAAACCATCTCCATAAGCCTTCATGAGGATACTCATTCCCTTAATTCACATGCATGAGGACATGTAAAGTTTCGAGTGTGGGGGGATGCAAATTTCCTTTCCATTCAACGTTCGTAGCAACAATAAGATTTGGACGACTAAACAACATGTAGAAGTTCTATTTTCTGATAATTTTCTCATTCATATGTTGCCACAAAGATTGCATAAGGTTTAATTATTTTGTTTTTATATAGCTATTATAACCCTATGTTACTTAACTGCTGGAAATAAATCATCATTGGTTATAAAATTTCTTAGTATTTATCCTCTCTTCTATAATAACCATTCTTGAAAAGTGTCTTGAGTTACCCAATATTTCCTTAAAAGTCTTTGTCAAATTGCTTCTTTAAAAGACTGCTCTTGAAATCAGATTAAACTCTGGTCCTAAAAATGAATATATGTTGTTGCCCCTGCTCATGTGTGCATGAGGATGATTAGCCCTTTTTCTGGAAATACGAGGTATGAATATGAGGGTTGATATAATCCAAAAACAAATCTCATAATTGTAGGATGGTTTAGCTTCTACAAGACTTCCCTAGAGTTAAAATTTGTAGCCAATATCAATCTTGATTCCTTTCATCATATACACCATCAATTTCTTTTGATATGGTTCCAAATACACATCATTATTGGGTCCTAAGTTCTCTCTTGTGCTAATCCAAGCCTTCATGAAGGATACTTGATTCCCTACTTCATGTGCATGAGGACTTGCAAAGTATCGAGTGTGGGGGAGATAGATATGTCAAGCGTCCATCCAATATTTATAGAAGTAGTACTTAGATAGACACTATCTTGGACAAGCACAAATTCAAGGTTTGATCTCAGTTTGTAATGTTGATTATTAGCATATGTCTCTCATAATTATTTATCATGCAGTATTCTAAGAGCTAAAAAATTAGTAACAACACATCAAACATTACACCAAAGAGGAGAAACCTCCTTATTATTCCTAGCAGCAGATGCAGATTCGTATCTCCTTCAGAAAATATTCATCAAAATTTTTGGCCCAAGCATCCAAGCACCTTGTACTCATCTTCTTCTCATCATCATGACAACATAGAGGTAAATTGGAACAACATAATATTTCAGTATTTGGTTTTTTCCTCAACATCACAGTTTCTTTCAAACAAATTTTATAGAGGAGAGTTGCACAAGATCATACTTACTGAATATGTTTTAGAGCGATTCTATAGGTTTTATACTTTCTGTAGCTATTGAAACTCCCCTGTAAAATTGTTGTAGCTACAAACCTTGTAGCAAACTATATTTAGGGACGATCTTTGCACGACATTTGCAGGAAGATGAATTTGAATAAAAAAATTTGAGACATGGGTTTTAAGAAAAATATGATAAATTGAGTAAATATGTGAGCAAAATATTCAGAAAATGCACGATAAGGGATGCACATATATGTTCTAAATAATGATTTAATAAAAATTACCAGGATTTTTGTAAATAGTTACAACATCTTTCTATAGCATATTTGTAGTTTTGCATGGTTGTACACATCCCAAGACTAGATCGTGGTTGGGAGATGGTTTCAAATCATGAACATATGGTCATCCACCTATTAGCCACAATTTCTATCATTTTTCAATTTGCACAAGTTTCCAAGCATGAATAAATATCACGTTTTTAGCATTTCCCGTAGCAACAATTCAATAACAATTAGCAGATTCAAATCACCTTCAACATCAACAACAATTTATCTTCTTCAACAACAGTAGTATTCAAACATTCAATTTCAGATCAACATCATCAACAAACTTATCCAACAACGGGTCATCATTTGTAGAGCTTACTCCATACAACATGATCAGAGGTGGCATTAAAAGTATCTAACGACAACATGCCATTATTTTTAGAAGTTGGTTTCATAGTTTCAAAGTTTCCGGTAGCACACTAATGTTATCCGAACAATCACTTGCTAATAGAAATCAATATTATAGTTTTGTCTCCTTCAAAATCTTCAAAAGCCAACTTTCAGTGTTCATTTTCAAATCACCATGGAAGAAAGAAAAACCTACAAGCAATCCAAATGTCCATCATACTCCTTTCCACATCATGCAACCGAGATACAACCAAATTATTTTCCTCTCATATCAACACACATTAGGCGAGCCAGAGTTCAACAATTGTCTCTCAGATAAACATCCACCAGAGGAGGTAAAGTTGGGTAAGCAATTTCTATTTCTAGGTATTCATCTAACTTGGGAATTCGTGTACATGAAACTCCTGAAGATTTTTACTATTCCTTCATTTCCTTACACTTTTCCTCCTTATCCTCTCACATTTCATATTTCATTGTCCATCCATCATCATCCATTTTCATATGGCATTGATGATTATCCAGGGTGAGTGAAGACTATATTTACACCTTGTAATCTAGGAAGAATTCATCTAATCTTATCTTTATTTCATGAGGATATGAAATGATTTGAGTGTGGGGGAGATGATGAGCCTCAGGAATAACACATTTTACAATGCCATTTAGTCATTTTTCACTTGCTTTACCCTTTCATCCTCATTCATTTCATCACTCATATTTTTGCATTTTTTCATTTCTACGCTATATGAGATTCACGTGGAAAATGTACACTAAAATGGTTTATTTCCCATGATTTTATGATTACTTAAGGTAGATATTGTGGTTTCCTAACTTACTTGTGAAGTTCAACAGTTGTTGGTAGTTCTGGTACTCAATCTTTCCACATAATTTCTGAACAAATGAAGAGGAATATCAAAAATACAAAACATGGGTTTTGTGTATAATAGGGTCATTTAGGTGAAAAGTGAGGAAAATCCAAAAAAAGTGAAAAACAAGGGGCTTATGGTTGAGATTTACAAAACTGGTCATTATGAAAATTTCCAACAACCCATATTCGTGAATTTGGGCACATGGATATCATGGAGCATGATGTTATTATCCTCTTCAAATAACCTTAGACTAAATCCAAGGTTTGATGGTGAAGAGATCCACATATTTGGGATCTAAGATTTGTTGGTTGCAGATCCACTTATTTAGAATATGATCTTATCTTGATGTAACATCGTTCCTTTTATGAATATTAGGCTATATGTATAAATATGAGAGGATATCATTCAACTGAGTAGTTAGAGATAGAGGAGAGAAATGAGTTACATATTGGAGAGTGGATTCAAGATCATTGTATCATTATAATCCTTTAATGATGGAATAAATAACTTGTTGTTGCAGATCAAGATCATTTCTTTGTTGTAGTCTTTCTTAGAAGTATATACCAAGTGAAGCAGAACCCCCTCTCTCTGTTATACGCTACCCAAATAGTTTCCTTTTTGTTGTGTGATGTTATTTAAGTAGTTACTCATTTAATTTTCTATTCATTTCTTCAAGTGTCGATTTCCCTACAAAGTTAGGCATTGAAGGTTGGGTTTTATATTAATCACAAAACCAATTGATGCTCATGCTTTTCAACCAAAGGAATGTGGTTAATGGTTGAAATATAATTTTAGTGACTAAATTGAATTCTAGAGCCTTTCATTTCTACAATTTCATTTCTTCAAGTCTGATTGATCGAGTGTGGTGTGTATGAGAGATCTGAATGTTTTTTTAACCCTTAAATCCAAGAGATAGATGAGAAGATATAGGAATCGAACCTACAACATAATATCCTTTGATTTCAATCCATGCATTTGACTGAGTTTTATTTCCAGTTTGATCAAGCTACAAGAATTAGTCAAGCCATGGAGTAGCTAATTTATCATTGTAACAAAGAACTTGTGTCCTTGACTCTGATTCTTGGAAATGTCTTGTCAAACAAATAACTTTTAAATTCAACTTTCTTAGACTAGAGTTAGTTTCCTACTCCTACATACATTTTAAGATCATCTCACAAGCTTACAAGCTCTCTGGTTGATAATTTAATGAAAAACAAATTAACCAATTTAATTATTCCATGAGTCTGACATCCATTGAAATCTTGCCTTTGTCTTCTCAACAACATTTTCCATCCCTTATCCATGTTCCTATTTCCCTATTTCTTCTATGTTACACAAAAGGATTTAATTGTAGTCGAGTAAGCTAATTTGGGTGCTTGATATCTGTATTATAAATGAGGAAAGTGGTTGAGTTAATTGAGAGGTATAAGAATTACAAGTTCTTGATAATCATGTTAAATTTAAATGAGAATTTAAGGAAAAGAGGAAAACAGTTACAAGAAGAAAATGATAGTTTAAGGATAAAACTCAAAACCCTCAAAAGACATGCTAAGCAATGATACTAGCAGAACAAGTAGATAAAAGAGACAAAATGTCAGTCAATTCAATTAGTTGAACTCTTCTACATTAAATTATCAACCTAGGGATCATAAACTGATGAAGTGCAATGTAAAATATATGCAGGCCTTAACTTTCAATTTATCCCTAAATGACTACTTATGCAAAAGGAAAACTAGTCATTTCCTTAGCTGCAGAAACAAAGTTCTATTTAGCTACATAAAGAATAGAGTAATGCTAATGATAAAAAAATAGAGTGATAAGAACACAAACATAATACCAATGTTTAGGATCACCAATCTACTAGACTTATATAACATTCTTTCAACCATCTAGCAATGAAAATTCTTGTTGATGTAAAAAAAAAAGAATAATCTTGCAGAAGGGAAATGACAGAATTAAAAAATCACACAACTAGATAGGAAAAAACACAATACCGACAGAAAGTAAAGAGGAAATGCACTCCTCCTCAGGGGGGCCTCCTATCTTGGTGAATGCTATCTAAAGAAATTTATACGAATGAACTCACAAAATTAAAGCAAACTACTCATGCAATTTGAATAGTAACCAGATATTTGTATTAATTCAAACAACAATACAATTACAACAATTTCATATCAAAGAGTGTGTACACGTCCTTTGAAGGTATAAGTACCCATATTTATATAATACAAATGAGATCTCATAGATCCAAGCTACACAGATCTCAAACCTGACCACCACTATAATTTTGGGAAATATCAGTTTAAAGAATCAATCATATCTCCCAAATCCTTCACATTTTTAGGAAACCATATGCACCCAAATTTCCTTGTCCTGCACAAAACCCATGTAG
This sequence comes from Picea sitchensis, assembly GCA_010110895.2. Classification (NCBI taxonomy): domain Eukaryota; kingdom Viridiplantae; phylum Streptophyta; class Pinopsida; order Pinales; family Pinaceae; genus Picea; species Picea sitchensis. The sequence continues at coordinate 94,873 of SNQJ01S0004148.1, read as the reverse complement.
CCTATTTTCAATATTCGCCTTCATATACTCGTCATTGAACCCGAAAAACTACCCTTATGTTTTGGCATGAGTTTCGGAAATTTTTTACGAATGGCTTGATCTGTGTCTCAGGGTAACCTCAGATTGCATTCTTCGCGATCCAAGAGGAAGGTAAGTCAGAACAACATATCAAGATCATAACCTAGGTGGAATATTTTAATTTTCTCCACTGCAACTGTCAAAACCAACTCGATTTACAAGAATGTGAAATTCTTGTAAATACTTGTTATTTAACATGATTTAAAACTCATTTAAACATAAAATAATAGGAAGAATCACGCAAAGTGACCTTAAGTACCTGAGGTGTCTCCTTATGTGGATTTATACAGAACTTCAAGGATTGAGAATGAAAAAGGACAAGTTTTAATGACAAAAAGATAATCTGGTTAACACAAAAGAGAGAAATTGCTAGTCAAAATAAAGATAATTTGGGCACCCACCATCTCCCCCACACTGACGATGTTGCATTTCCCTATGAAACTCAATCACTATATCTTCTAAATACTCACATGCATCTTAATATAGTTGTAAGAAGGGTGACCAATTTCCACTTCTGCATTCATCCTGGAAATTTTAAATTATGTCCATTGTTCATGTGAGTGCATGGAGTATACTTTTCCCAGGACACATACATGCCACTTATTGTGAACCCAACTCATACATGTTCTTTTTATCTTCCTCCTTGGCTTCTAACTATTTTTGAAATTCTTGTAGCTTGTCTTCCCTCTTCATGAACTGCTTCCAAATATGGCAGTATGGATACACCACCACCTCTCATACTCTTCACTTCCAGCTCAAGGTCATATTTCACTTTCTCCAGAATATTGTGTGCATCAGACAAAATTTTCAGATATGCTTCATATTTCTCAATGAGTTGTTTGTAAGTTGAAAACTCAACTTTACAGTCTTCATTTTTCATCTTTCAGTGTTCCAATTCTATTCCGAGCTTCTTGAATTTCTTGATGAAGATTATCAACTGAATTCTTGAAGAGATTCCATTTATGGCTTGCACATTGTTGTCGTTTATTTTATATATGAGTTTGAATACGTGGTAAATGAAACATCACCTCATGTCTTTGCAAGGTTAAACTAAAGCAACATTGTGATCAAGAATATCCTAGACAATATAATCATTGCCACTTTTTCCATTTTTTTTCTCCAAATATGCCACAATGATTATCACCTTTCTTTTGGGATGGCTAAAGAGCTCTACAATCTGTTCCCTTACTACAAGATCCAAGTATTTAATAAAGTTAACAAATGTTGCATCATAAAACAAAGACAACATAGGGTTTCCACTCTCCACGGTATCATATATTTGTTGTCTATCTTGTACATATGAAACATTGACAACTTCAACAGTTGTTGTTCTTGTTAATATTCTTGGTGTTCTTCATACAAAAGATGCTAAGAAAAAAAAAAAACTTTTCTACATTTTCTCCCATATATGGAAATAAGCTGTGAGCCTAATAATTTGGTTGATTGCGTCAACTACCATGAAGGCATCTTTTTTTTTCTTGAATACAATATACTCCCCTAAAAGAACAACAACTAGGCCAATTACATGAACACTTCTTGCATATCCACTTCTTGAAATGAATTCTATAATATATGTTAGGTGTGTAGGTGAATTGAGAAAGAAATTCATTTCGCTTGGGAAATCTACAAGCCATGTAACCAAGAGCTCAAGAGTACAGGTTGCAGCCACAATGAATTGTTATCAAATATTGTATTGTTAGGTAACTCTAGGAAACTACCATATATCTCACTATGCTTGGCATGAGGAGCTTTGGTGTTGATAACTATGAAAACTCTAATTAATGGATGTGGAGCATATGAGGGAGAGAGAATGAGTCGAGATCTTCTTACTTATCAATTATCTTCATTTTTAGCCCCATTGTCACCTTGAAATCCAACCTTTATCTCCAATTCCTTCAAGTAAGGCATCCATTTCCTTCCCTAATTTTGCTAACTGTGAACTCAAATTTTCCACTTTGCTTTGTTGTTCGCCAAGGCAAACCAGTAAATCATTAAATTCTACTTCACTCTCCTTCTGCACTTCTTATATTTCCATTTTTTCTCTTCAATCAAATACATGTAAAACCATTCCTCTTGCATTTTATGAATATCAAATTTGTATTTTTATTTGTAAATAATTTCCAAGACATATAATTCTTCTTTTCCTTGCCACTGAACACAATTAAGCTTAAGAGATGCAAATATCATCAATCTCATGAACAATTTCCATAATTTTTTGTTTTAACAAATGTGGAAGGAGAGGAAAAGTGGGTTTACTCGGCTATAGAAGCTAATAAATCTAACCCTGTAACAAATTGATTTGTAGTCTTTGATTTTCCCATTAGAAATTTGATTTTCAGAATCCTAGTTTGTCTCTTTTATTTGCTTGTTCTACTGGTACCATTGCTTAGCATGTATTTTGAGGGTTTTGAGTTTTCTACTTAAACTTTTGTTCTCTTCTTGTAATTGTTTTCCTCTATGTCTTAACTTCTCATTTAAATTTAACATGATTATAAAGAACTTTCAATTATCATACCTCTCAATTAACTCAACCATTTTCCTTATTTAGAATACATATATCAAGCACCCAAATCAGCTTACTCGACTGCAATTAAATCCTTTTGTGTAACAAAAAAGAAATAGGGAAATAAGAACATGGATAAGGGCTGGAAAATATTGTCGAGAAGATAGGGGTAAGATTCCGTTGGATGCCATACTTGTGACATAATTACTGACATTAGTTATCATTATATAACATGCCAAAATATTTGTAAAACATTTATTTTTTGATTTGACATAAGACGACAATTTTATGATACGGGGAAAAATATTATCAAAAGATAAGTTGAGGTTAATAAACATGGAATCAAAGTAAATAAGGTTTCATATATATAGTTCCATATCATTTAAACGTTTAAATAAGCAAACCATACCTTGGAGCTTTAATTGTTTTGAAATTGTTTTTATGTAGTCACCTGGAATATTTTGTTGGGATAGATTTCAAGAATATTGATGTTGTTGAAGAATTTGAAGATGATATTGATGTTGTTCTCCTAGTATAGAAAATGCTCATGGCTGATTTGACATTGATTCATCTTGCACAGTCTCCCATTTGTTCATGCATTGACGACTTCTTTGACTAAGTTCCTTGACTTGGAGGACTCTCAACCTAGGTGGATAGGTGGATGAGCATCTGGTGCTGGTTTGAAACCATATCCAAGCCATGATATAGTCTTGGGATGCATGCAACCATACAAAAATACTAACCTGATACAGAAAGATAGTTATAACTGTTGAAAAAAATTCTGGTAATTTTTACTAGATTGTCTTTAAAAACATGCACATGCATCCCTTATCATGCATTTTCTCAAAATTTCTCCCATGTGTTACTAAATTTATCATATTCGCTGCAAAACCCATTTCTTAGATTTTTTTTAACTTAGCCTCATTTTCTCGCAAATTTCATGCAAATATTGTCCCTGAAGATAGCCCGCTACAGGTTCCATAGCTACAACGCTTTTATAGGGGAGTTTCAATAGCTACATAAAGTCTAAAAACTACATAATTTCTCTAAAACATCTTCAGTGGGTTATGGTCTTGTGCAACTGTCCTCTGTAAAGTTTGTTTGAAATAAACCCCGACGTTGAGGAAAAAATCAATTACTAGAATGATTGAAATTATTTTGTTCCATTTTACCTCTCTGTTGTCATGATCAATAGAACATGAGTACCAAGTGCTTGGATGCTTGGGCTAAAAAAAAGTATGTGAAATGTTTTTTGAAGGAGATCTAAATCTGCAGGTGGAACCATAGAAGGACATTGATAACTCAATGCTCTTTCTCTCTCCCCCACAATGAGGATGATGCATGTCCTCATGCATCCTTCTGAGACCTGATATTTGAGTCATGCTGGTGTATGAATGGAGATGACTATCAAATTATTGAAGTGTTGCGAGAATTCTTCATGTTAATCATGTTGAATGGTGGCAATCTGAAAATGCAAATTGAAATCAAATACCCATAAGCTGATGTTGGAGATTGATTCTACTACTAAGATACATCTATTGAAATTATCTATTTTTTGAATTCAATACGAAATCTGTTTTTCTATTCACATTTTTTAGATGTAACAATATTTTTGGAACCAATGCCAAATAACAACCATGAATGCTACTAGAGGGAACCATAAACTTTGCTACAGGGAAAGGTACTACAAAAAGAATAACATTCCCTTTTTATTTGTAAGATGTGAAAATGAGTGCAACTATTAATACAATTAAACCATATTAGTATTCATCAAAACCTAAATCCATAGTACAATTCTTACCATGTGAATGGATGTGCTGACATCGAGCATGTGAAAAATCATTAGATTACTGACCATTAATGTATGGCATTAACCAATGCGATATAACTCATCATTGATGTCAATGAGCTTCAAGGTACCCTTAATGCATACTATTAGGAATGAATGAATGTGTTGGCATCACGTAATCTACAGGATCTGATAGTTAGGAGGCATTAATGCATCCCCACTTCCATCACTGAGGAAACCTATCATTGAGGCATACAAGTTCCAAGGCATTATAAATATCTCTTGATCTTAATCCCATATAGGGTGTTGAATTTTATGGGACAAGACTTACTAGAAGGGAGGACTTAAGGAATCCCAGATCATCTAGTGTGAGCATAAAACAATATTGATTTGCAGAACCAAAATATAAGATCGAACCAACATGCAGAACTTATTGAGGATTTTTCCTGCCAATTGCCTGGTTTTCAAGCAAAACTCATGTCCAGTTGCGCCCGTAAACCATTTTTCACAACTCGACTTATTTTTATCTTTACTATTTTATTTATTCATTTATTTTTCTACCCTATGCTAATTTCTTGAAAAATAAAATATCTTTCAAGTATAGGAATACTTCCAATGGATCCATGTGCGTAACATGATTATAAATAAACTCATATTCAGGTTTGGAAGATATACTTTGATAGATACTACTTTGATTGATATAGTGTTAAGAATTGTTGAAGATTGAAGGAATGGCGTGCACTGATAGTTGCTTGGAACCATAATTCATTGTAGTCGTGATGCCCTTGGTTCACTTGTTCATTACCTCCACTTTGTATGTCCTCCTTTTTCATGCCATGCAGATCTTGTTCTATTTGTTGATTAGTCTCTTGAAGACATAAATGATTTGATGATTGGCATGGTATAAATTCCTCGATCTCAGGTTCTAATGTCTGCTCGCCATCACTTGTTTTTCATTATTGTTTGATCTCTTCTAGGTATTGTTCTTGAGGGTTCTCATGGAAGTTTTGGTCTTCTATTTCCTGGAATGTAGGTGTGTTTCTAATTTTTGTTAGGATTTTATGTTTCCAGTTGTTGCTAGGATTTGAGAAATTTCTTGGAGTATCATTTCCTCCTTTACTCAAAAAATTATTTGAACATGCTTGAATTATTATTGTTGGTTGATAATCCATGTCTTTCACATGGATTAGTGCATGAGGGTTCTTACAACACCCATAAATAGTTGAAACTTTTCTATTTTTAAAGCGAAATCTACAAAAAAAAGAAACACACTACATCTTGAATATCTCCTGCTACTAACACCCTACTGTCACTAGGTTATCATTTGACACGAGTTAGTATTTACATGAATTATGCTTAACATGATTTAAATGGTTGAAGAGAGACTCACTACAACTTTACTTATAGCAAATGCATCAGACTGTTATACTATAAATAAAATTTACAGTAAGGTTGTCTTTGGATATTACCATCCCTCTCCCCATGCATTCATTCCTATATGCATTTAAAATGATAAAAATAAAAACTAATGCATGTTTTCACTTCCCCGACAATGGTGCCAAAAATGTCAGTAAGTTGCATTCATTTTCACATAGAATATGTTGGTCAACAATGGTGCCAAAAAAATTCAATCAATAACACTCAACGGGGAACTGCAGTCGTTTTCACATTTTTGCCACCGTGTTACTGATTGACATTTTTGGAAACACTCCTTTAGATATTTACAACACTGAAATGTTGATTTACACTCTAAGCATGCATGAAAATAAGACACAAGTATTTTTGGTGAACATGACCCTGGATAAAAACCCCTGGGGAAAACCAGTTTGGAATGAAAAAATATATAATGGTGATCTCAAGTAATGAATACAAAAATGAATACAATACAATAGAACCTGGTATGATAACAATCTCCTCTCAAACTTGTAGCACAGGTTCCAAGAAGAATGCACCTAGGAAAGTGGGYTMTCCCTACTTGTTGCTCTATCCATTGAAATGATGTGCCCTACCTCCTCCTTGGCCCAATGATGAATCCCTTGAAAATCAAATAGTTGTGTGCCTCGTCTACCAGGAACCAATCATATATGAAGTAGCACAAGTACTCCTAGTGCCTGCTAAGTGTGTACCCTCCTACTAGAGTGCACCCTCCTCGAAGCAATAATTCTCACCAAGAAATAATGAGGGTCTAAGTGATCCAGATTTATGAGCGGAACAAAATAAATAATAGAATGAATACAATAACACATATACAGAGAGAAAAACAACATATATCTAGTGAATAATAACTTCTATTGAATAAATAAAATAGGATGGAACTGTAAAACTGCAGGACTGAAAACAACTTGCTCGAATGGTGGTAGCTATCTCTGAGAAGAGATGTGGCTGCTACGCTCATCCATATCAACAGAATGATTATGATGAGGATCTACAGGCCTTTTTAATATTACTCATGAATTCCAAAACCCTAGACATCCAAAAACCTAACCCTAAGAGATGAAACACCAAAAGTTATGTGGGCCCCGATGGGTAAGTTGGTACCTCAACTTCTCGGGGTCGTAACTTTTGAATACGATCTTTGTTTTAGGCGCGTGATAGCCTGTTGGAAAGGTATTTTTGAGAACTACACATTATGCCATCAAACTCTGACTCTATCTACAGTTTCACTTTGGCAAGCCAAAAAAACGATGTTCAGGGGCCCAAAACAGCCCTGGAAGTACAGAAAGATGTACTGCCATGAAAAATTCCAAAATAAGCCAGATGGATTAGGTGGGAGACCACCAATATCCACCTAGCCACTGTGTAGGGCTTCAAACAACCCCGAAAGTGTAGAACCCACAATTACAAAGAATTACAGAAGAACATGTTGAACTAAAATTGTCAAAAGGAGCCAGTTGGAATAGGTGGGTGGCCACCAATATCCACCTGGATCAGTCCTCCCCCCTTAGAAAGCAATTGTATCCATTGTTTTGAGTGCCCCCATCAGATGAGGAAATTTCTGCTGAATTTGGCCCTAGATGAGCCATTTTCCTTGGTGCAAGAGTTGCCTTGCCTTGACAACCCGATAAAGTTGGATCCTCTTCTGGCAAGTGCCCTTGACCTGTGTGTCCACTATATGATCAATGGATGATTGTTCCATGTAGTCAAGGTTGATCTCGGTTGGTTTCAACTGTTCTGCGATTTATGAGGTGTCTAATAATGGTGGAAAATATGGCCAAAGGAGGTCCACATTGAACACTAGGTGCAAGCCAAGAAAGTGGGGAGTGTTGAGCTCAAAAGCATTGTTTCCCACAACTTTGGTGATAGTGTAAGGCCCATAGTGAAGTGGACAGAGCTTTTGATGGGGCCGTGTAAGGAGTTATTTCTGCAAATTTAACCAGACCTTTTCTCCCACCTGAAACTTGTGTGGTACCCGATGTTGATCATGGCACTTCTTGTACTTAGCATTGGATTTCTGCAAAATATCATGGACCTGTTGGTGGATGTGTTGAATCCACTCAATGAATATAGTGTCTTTTTCGGCCTCAAACTGAACATGGGAATATTTTGTCTGTGTGGTTGCAAGAGGTAGTGCAAAATCAATGGGACCCAAGGGTTGTAATCCCAGCCCCACCTGAAATGGGCTATGGTCAGTGGAGCTATGGAGATCCCTTTTGTAGTTTTGTTGAACATAAGGACGACTCTCATACCATGTATGTAGATGCTTAGATTTATACATGTGCAGGATGTGCACAATCATCCGATTAACAACCTCTTTCTGGCCATCGATTTGAGGGTGGAAGGCAGTGGATTTAGTGAGCTTGGTGTCCAACAATGACCAGAGACTTGACCAAAATGTGTTGAGGAACCTATTGTCCCAATAAGAGATGATGGTATGTGGTATCCCAAAATGGACCCACACTCGTTCGAAGAAGAGCTTGGCAGTATCTACCACTGTGATTCTCTTCTTGCAGGCTATGAGAATGACCATCTTAATTGAAAACCGATCAACAACCACAAATACGTAATCATTTCCTTTCTTGGTGTACAAAAGGAAAAACATGTAATCTATCTATATGGATTCCAAAGGCCTCTTGGGAGTAGGAAGAGGGGTGTATAATCCTTTCTTCTTGATGGTTGGCTTCGAATTGGCACATGAAGTGCAAGATATGATATACTTTTTGACGTCCTGTCGAAGTTTTGGCCAATAAAAATGTTTATGTAGAATGACCACAGTTTTCTCCACACCAAATTGTCATGCCATCCGATTGTAGTGAGCCTCCCAAATTAGCTTTGCATGCTCGCTTGCAGAAACACAAAGGTGGTCCATATAGCATAACAATTCGTCCTGAATTTGAAAATAGGTGACATTCGCACCTGTACCCAAGAGTTTATAGGTGGTGGAAAAGTCAAGATCTTGCTGATAAAGTTGCGCCCAATCAGATGCATTATTCCCACGGGAATGGAGAATGGTGGTGAGTACAACCACGAGAGGTCGATTGAGGAAGTCCGCGACACAATTTGTTCTCCCTGCCTTATACTTGATGTTGAGATGGAACTGTTGCAAGTATGTGGACCACTTATGATGGCGGTCCTTCTACAACTTCCCTTGTGTTTGTATGAACTACAGAGGCTTGTGATCAGCGTGGATAATTGTCTCCTTTCCCAGAATGTAATGTATCCATTGACATCAGGATTGTACACTAGAATACATTTCATTTTCATAGGTGGGGTATTTTCGGACAATATCTGAGAGTGTCTCACTATGGTATTCTACCAGATGATTGTGCTAAGTGAGAACTGTGCCTACAACATAGTCATATGCATTAGTCTCAATCTCGAACGATTATTGCAGATCGGGTAAGGAGAGTACTAGAGCTGAGCAAAATCAATGCTTTAGATCATCAAATGCTCATTGTTGTTCCTTCCCCCACACAAACTTTTCCTTTCCACCTCCCTTGGTTACTTGGCTAAGGGCCCATGTAATATGGGAGAATCCCACCATGAACTATTGGTAGAAGTTGGAAAGTCCCAAGAATCTCCAAAGCTCGGTTAGTGTGGTTGGGGCTGGCCAATAACAAATGACTTGGATCTTAGCTGGATCCACATGTATCCCATTTTCATCAAGAATGTAGCCCAAGTATTGGACCTTGTTCATGCCAAAGGAGAATTTTTCCAAGTTCGCATATAGCTTGTGCTGCCGCAAAGTGCTCAAAACCCGCTGAATATGTTGCATGTGCTCCTCCCAAGTTGTGTTGAAGATGAGGATGTCATCCAGATATACAACCAAAAAAGAGTTGGTGATGGGTCTCAATACATCATCCATCAACCTCATGAAAGTTGTAGGTGCATTTGTTAGGCCAAAGCGCATGACCAACCATTCAAAGAGACCTTCTTTAGATTTGAAAGTTTTCTTCCATACATCAGTTGGTTCGATGGGAACCTGGTGATATCCAGACTTTAGGTAAATCTTGCTGAAGAATTTGGCCCCCTTGAGTTGGTCAAGAAGGTCATTAATTCGGGGAATTGGGTACCGATTCCTGACTGTGATTTTGTTTAATGCTTTGTAATCAATGTAGAGCCTCCATGTCCCATCTTTCTTATGCACTAGTATAATCGGGCTTCCTCAAGGGAAGGAGATAGGTCTGATGTGCCCCTTTTGTAGTAACTCTTGGATCTGATGATTGATTTCATCATTTTCCATCATCGAGCGATGATAAACTAGCCCATTAGGCAGAGGTGCACCAGGGGTTAGATCAATTAGATGCTTGAATTGGCAGTGCATCGGTACCCTAGTGGGTGAGGAGAACATGTATTTTTACTCTTCCACGATTCCATCCACTTGATTCTGCTGCAAAGAGAGGATTTGTATAGAGGTCACGGATGTGGCAACGACCTTCTGCTTATTGTGAGCACGGATCACAAAGAAGACGAACTTCCTGGTCTGTGAAATGACCTTACTGCATTGCTTAGCAGAGATTAAATAAATAGCGGTAAGTGGTGCTACCTTTGGTATCCTGTACAATTGTCTACCCAAAGTAATAATAACACTGCAAGGTCTAGACTCATACACAACATGTCACTTCTACAAATATGGTTGTCCTAAAAGAACATCACAAACTTCAAGGGGAGAAATATCACACAATACCTCATCTTTGAAGGGCTTGATGTCGTAGGGAAGATGTCACTATTGGCTGACACAAAGATCTGTTCCTTGGTGAAGCCAACCGATGGTGTAGAGATGCAGGTGTGGTGTCATCGACAGGTCCAACTGCTTGATGACCTCTTCTGATATCAGGTTCTTCTAACTTCCGCTATCGATAATGAAATGAAGCATATCCCCTTTTACCCACATCTGTGAATGAAAGAGGCATTCCCCTTCCTCTATTTCTTCTGGTTTGATTGGATGGAACTTGGTGGTAGAAACAATGGAACTGTGTTTGACATCGATAATCCACTTCCCTCCTTCTGGATTTGATTCAGAGTCAAAATCTTCCTCTGACTCAGAAACTTTCAGCTCGACCACCAGTGATTGCTTGGAGCACTTCGGTGTTGTGCCAAGAGATTTTATGGTATTCACACAACTTTCCCATGTCCTTCTTCGAATTCTCATTACCCTTCTTATGTTGCAGCTTGGATTGGTTTTCCTGAGAGTGAGCATCTTTTCTCTGTCCCTTGTTTTGTGGGTTGGGGCTACCTTTTCCCTGCTTCGACTGTGAGGATTTTGCAGATCCAAACTCTCGCCTCTTCTTCTTAAATTTCTGCTTGATCTTGACAACATATCTATAAGTCGTACCCATTGATGTGATGTCTAGAAACTCCATTCTATTTGAATGTATCTATGTAGACAAACACAGTATTTGAGCACCAGATGTCGTTCAATACCCAATTTGGTGCACAAGGTATGGAAAATATTGGTGAAATCTGGTACTGTTTGGTCCCTTTCCTGACGCAAGGTGGTCCATCTTGTGTATTGGTCCTCATAAATTCCAACATGGTAGCATTTTTATTTAATGGCATCGCTGAAGTAATCCCATGTGGGGGTGACGTCAAATATTGCAGATTCCTCTATGGCCCTTTGCTCAGAGTAAGTATCCCACCGGTCCTTAACATGGGGGACGACCTTGAGGAGTGAAAAAGTAATCTTTTCCCTATCGAAAAACTTATGTACCAAAAAATACCCTTCGAGCAGACTCAAGTGTTTATCTACAACATCCACATCTATCAATCCTTCAAATAATGGAATATCAAAATTTACTTGTACCTTGAAGGGGGTTGCATGGCCGCTTGATGAAGATGCGTCTCCTGTGGGCAACTGTTGAAGGATCAGTGAAAATTTATCAATCATTTCATTCCTTTTTCTTGCAATGGATTCCTCGAGAAACATTTTAAAAGTATCTCCTGCTCCATCATATTTCTTCTCATCCCCCATTAGTTGTGGTCGGGCTCGGCGCGACTGATCTTGCAAAGGCTTGACGGGTTCGAGTCCCAACTTCTTTTACCTAGATCTTGTCGGGGACATGCATGAAGAAAAATAAATGAAGAGAAGACCACTATGATAGCATTGATCTGGATTTATGAGCGAAAAAAAATAAATAAAATATTGAATACAATGACACAGAGATACGGACAACAACAACAGATATCCAATGAATAATAACTTCTATTGAATAAATAAAATAGGATGAAACTGTAAAATCGCAGAACTAAAAACAACTTACTCGAATAGTGGTAGCTATCTCTGAGAAGAGATGTGGCTGCTATGCGCATCTGTCTCAGAAGAATGATTACAATGAGACTCTAGAGGCCTTTTTAACATTACTCATGAATGACAAAACCCTAGACATCCAAAAACCTAACCCCATGAGATGAAACAACAAACGTTATGTGGGCCCCAATGGGTAAGTTGATACCTCAAATTCCCAGGGTCGTAAATTTTTCATACAACCTCCTTTTTAGGTGCGTGATATCCCGTTGGAAAGGTCTTTTCGAGAACTACACATTATGTCATCAAATTTTGACCGTGGCAAGCCAAAAGAACATTGTTTAGGGCTCCAAAATGGCCCTGGAAGTACATAAATATGTACTGACATGAAAATTTCCAAAATAAGCCAGTTGGATTAGGTGGGAGACCACCAATATTCACCTGGCCAATGTGTAGGGCTTCAAACAACCCCAAAAGTGTAGAACCCACAATTACAAAGAATTACAGAAGAATGTGTTGAACTAAAACTGTCAAAATGAGCCAGTTGGAATAGGTGGGTTGCCACCAATATCCACCTGGATCAGTCCTCCCCCCTTAGGAAGAAATGGTATCCATTGTGTTGAGTTACCCCATCAGATGAAGAAATTTATGTTGAATTTGGCCCTAGGTGAGCCATTTGCCTTAGTGTAAGAGTTTCCCTACCTTGACAACCCGATAAAGTTGGATCTTATTCTCGTGAGTGCCCTTGACCTGTGTGTCCACTATAAGATCGACGGATGATTGTTCCATGCAGTCAAGGTTGATCTCGGTTGGTTTCAACTGTTCTATGATTTATGAGGTGTCCAATAATGGTGGAAAATATGGCCAAAGGAGGTCCACATTGAACACTAGGTGCAAGCCAAGAAAGGGGGGAGTGTTGAGCTCAAAAGCATTGTCTCCCACAACCTCGGTGATAGTGTAAGGCCCATAGCGAAGTGGACAGAGCTTTCGATGGGGCTGTGTAAGGAGTTCTTTCTGCAAATTTAACTAGACCTTGTCTCCCACCTGAAACTTGTGTGGTACTCGATGTTGATCATGGCGCTTCTTGTACTTAGCATTGGATTTCTGCAAAATTTCATGGACCTGTTGGCGGATGTGTTGAATCCACTCAATGAATCTAGTGGCTTTGTCAGCCTCAAACTGAACATGGGAATATTTTGTCTGTGTAGTTGCAAGAGGTAGTGAAAAATCAATGGGACCCAAGGGTTGGAATCCCATCCCCACCTGAAATGGGCTATGGTCGGTGGAGCTATGTAGAGCCCTGTTGTAGTTGTGTTGAACATAGGGAAGACTCTCATCCCATGTACGTAGATGCTTAGAGTTATACATGTGCAGGATGTGCACAATCATCCGATTAACAACCTCTGTCTGGCCATCGATTTGAGGGTGGAAGGCAACGGATTTAGTGAGGTTGGTGTCCAACAATGACCAGAGAATCGACCAAAATGTTTTGAGGAACCTATTGTCCCTATAAGAGATGATGGTATGTGGTATCCAAAAATGGACCCACACTCATTCGAAGAAGAGTTTGGCAGTATATGTTGTTGTCATGCTCTTCTTGTAGGCTATGAGAATGCCCATCTTAATTGAAATCCGATCAACAACCACAAATACGTAATCATTTCCTTTCTTAGTGGACAAAAGGAAAAACATGTAATCCATCTATATGGATTCTGAAGGCCTCTTTGAAGTAGGAAGAGGGGTGTATAATCCTTGCTTCTTGATGGTTGGCTTGGAATTGGCACATGAAGTTCAAGATATGATATAATTTTTTACGTCTTGTTGACGTTTTGGCCAATAAAAATGTTTCTATAGAATGACCATAGTTTTCTCCACGCCAAATTGTCGTGCCATCCGACTATAGTGAGCCTCCCAAATTAGCTTTTCATGCTCGCTTGCAGGAACACAAAGGTGGTCCATATGGCATAACAATTCATCTTGAATTTGAAAATCGGTGGCATTTGCACCTATACCCAAGAGTTGATAGGTGGTGGCGAAGTCAAGATCTTGATGATAATGTTGGGGCCAATCAGATGCCTTATTCCCACAGGAATGGAGCACGGTGGTGAGTACAACCATGAGAGGTCGATTGAGGAAGTCCGCGACACGAATTGTTCTCCCTGTCTTATACTTGATGTTGAGATGGAACTGCTGCAAGTATGTTGACCACTTATGATGGTGGTCCTTCTGCATCTTCCCTTGTCTTTGTATGAACTGCAGAGGCTTGTGATCAGTGTGGATAATTGTCTCCTTTCCCATAATGGAATGTATCCATTGACATCAAGATTGTACACTGGAATACATTTCCTTTTCATAGGTGGGGTATTTCTAGACTGTATCTGAGAGTGTCTCACTATGGTATGCTACCAGATGACTGTGATGAGTGAGAACTGCAGCTACAACATAGTCATATGCATCAGTCTCAATATCGAACGATTGTTGCATATCGGGTAAGGAGAGTACTGGAGATGAGAAAAATCAATGCTTCAGATCATCAAATGCTCGTTGTTATTCCTTCCCCCATGCGAACTTTTCCTTTCCACAACCCTTGGTTACTTGGCTAAGGGCCCATGCAATATGGGAGAATCCCACCACAAACTGTTGGTAGAAGTTGGAAAGTCCCAAGAAGCTCCAAAGCTTGGTTAGTGTGGTCGGGGCTAGCCAATAATGAATGACTTGGATCTTAGTTGGATCCACATGTATCCCATTTTCATCAACAATGTAGCCCAAGTATTGGACCTTGTTCATGCCAAAGGAGAATTTTTCCCAAGTTCGCATATAGCTTGTACTGCCGCAGAGTGCTCAAAACCTGTTGAATATGTTGCATGTGCTCCTCCCAAGTTCTGTTGAAGATGAGAATGTCATCCATATACACAACCAAAAAAGAGTTGGTGAAGGGTCTCAATACATCATCCATCAACCTCATGAAAGTTGTTGGTGAATTTGTTAGGCCAAAGGGCATGACCAACCATTCAAAGAGACCTTATTTAGATTTGAAAGTTTTCTTCCATACATCAGTTGGTTCGATGGGAACCTGGTGATATCCAGACTTTAGGTCAATCTTGCTAAATAATTTCCCCCCCTTGAGTTGGTCAAGAAGGTCATCAATTCGGGGAATTGGGTATCGATTCCTGACTGTGATTTTGTTTAATGCTTTGTAATCAATGTAGAGCCACCATGTCCCATCTTTCTTCTGCACTAGTATAATCGATCTTCCGCAAGGGAAGGAGTTGAGTCTGATGTGCCCCTTTTGAAGCAACTCTTGGATCTGATGATTGATTTCATAATTTTCCATCATCGAGCGATGATAAACTGGCCCATTAGGCAGAGGTGCACCGGGGGTTAGATCAATTAGATGCTTGACTTGGCAGTGCGTATGTACCCTGGTGGGTGAGGAGAATATGTCTTTTTACTCTTCCATGATTCCATCCACTTGATTCTGCTACAAAGAGAGGATCTGTATAGAGGTCACATATGTGGCAGCGACCTTCTGCTTATTGTGAGCACGGAACACAAAGAAGACGAACTTCCTGGTCTGTGAAATGACCTTATTGCATTGCTTAGTAGAGATTAAATAAATAGCGGTAGGCGGTGCTACCTCTGGTATCCTATACAATTGTCTACCCAAAGTAATAATAACACTGCATGGTCTAGACTCATACACAACATGTCACTTCTACAAATATGGTTGTCCTAAAAGAACATCACAAACTTCAAGGGGAGAAATATCAAACAATACCTCATCTTTGAAGGGCTTGATGCCCTAGGTAAGATGTCACTATTGGCTGACACGAAGATCTCTTCCTTGGCGAAGCCAACTGATGGTGTAGGGATGCAGGTGTGGTGTCATCAATAGGTCCAACTGCTTGATGACCTTTGTTGATATCAGGTTCTTCTAACTTCCGCTATCGATAATGAAATGAAACGAAGCCCCTTTTACCCACATCTGTGAGTGAAAGAGGCATTCCCCTTCCTCTATTTCTTCTAGTTCGATTGGATGGAATTTTGTGGTAGGGACAGTGGCACTGGGTTTGACATCGATAATCCACTTCCCTCCTTCTGGATTTGATTCAGAGTCAAAATCTTCCTCTGACTCAGAAACCTTCAGCTCGACCACCAGTGACTGCTTGGAGAGACATTCTTCAATGTTGTGCCAAGGGATTTTATGGTATTTACACCACTTTCCCGTGTCCTTCTTCGAATTATCATTACCCTTCTTATGTTGCAGCTTGGACTGGTTTTCCTGAGAGTGAGCATATTTTCTCTATCCCTTGTTTTGTGGGTTGGGGCTGCCTTTTCCCTGCTTCAACAGTGAGGAGTTTTCAGATCCAAACTCTCGCCTCTTCTTCTTAAATTTCTACTTGATCTTGACAACATATCTATAAGTCGTACCCATTGATGCGATGTCTAGAAACTCCATTCTATTTGAATGTATCTATGTAGACAAACACATTATTTGAGCACAAGATGTCGTTCAGTACCCAATTTGGTGCACAAGGTATGGAAAATATTGGTGAAATCTGGTACTGTCTGGTCCCTTTCCTGACGTAGGGTGGTCCATCTTGTGTACTGGTCCTCATAGCTTCCAACATGGTAGTATTTTTATTTAATGGCATCACTGAAGTAATCCCATGTGGGGGTGACCACAAATATTGCAGATTCCTCTATGGCCATTTTCTCAGAGTAAGTATCCCACTGGTCCTTAACATGGGGGACGACATGGCCATTTTCTCGAGGCATCCCAATCGTCCCAATACGGGGACTACATTGAGGAGTTGTGCACCTTTACCTATCGAAAAATTATGTAATCAAAATACCCTTCGAAAGCGCATCAAGCATTTATCTACAACATCCTCATCTATCATTCCTTCAAATAATGGAATATCAAATTACTGCATCTTTGAAGGGGGTTTGGTATGGCCACTTGATAAAGAGCGCTTCCTGGCAACCGCTGAAGGATCTGGGTGAATTTGTCCATAATTTTGTTCATTTTTCATGCAATGGATTCCTCGAAAGCAACATTTTAAAAGTATCTCTTTTCCCATCATCTTTATTTTCGCCCCCCATTAGTTTTGGTCGCTCGTGACTTCCGACATCTTGCAAAGGATCGATTGTTTTGAGTTCCAACTTCTTGTACCTAGATCTGTCGGGGACATGCATGAAGAAAAATAAATGAAGAGAAGACCACCCAGATACCATCGACCGGATTTATGAGCTGAAAAAATAAACAAAATATTGAATACAATAACATAGAGATACGTAGAAACATTGAACATCCTATCAGAACACTGTGAATACGGACTCGCGCCCTCTGCCCACGCGCCCTGGTAACACCTAGGGTTCCTTTATGTGCCGCCATGGTAGCTCAAGGAGGGGAGCCACCGCCCCATCCTTCCCCCTCTTTTTCGGCGGCTATTGTCAGAAGAAGTCGCCCTCAAGAACTCCCCCGGAGGCTTTGTCAAGAAACTGATTCCCCATTCCGTAGATCTAATCTACCGAATCCTTAATGAAATTAGCCCTATCCCTCTCTGAACGAGAACTTATCGGCCAGTTTATGGGAATCTGGCCCTCAACCAGATCCACAAACAAATGGATCCAAAGGAACTGGAGACCACTGATCACAAATAGTGTTACTTGTTATGCTATTTGCAGAGGATTCTTCATTTTCGAATTTATCTCTCAGTAGGATAGATATTTGATTTTATAAATGGCCCATACTTCATGGGCACCCAAGGACTTTACTTAAATAGATGGACCCTAAGTTTTGACCTTGCTTCAAGTCCCTAAGGATGTCTCTCAGCTCTAGGTAAGACTCTAACTCGTCGATTCACTCTGGCCGGTTCCCACCCCGCCTAAGCAATAGGGAATGGCCTTGGTCGCTACATTGATCGAGCAGAACCAAAAAGAATTATTTATTCTCGTGTGAGAATATGTGTGGAAGTGGACCTAGAAAAGGGCCTACCATAAGCTATAAATATTACATTGGATAACTGTTCATACATTCAAAAAGTAGATTATGAACAACTCCCCTTCAAATGAAAATCTTGTCATGAATATGGCCACTTCCAAAGGAACTGCCTAAAGAAACTCTACAGAGAAAGAAGGGAAGAGGGCTGGAAACAGGCCCGGAAGGGGAGAACCAAAGCGAGAGGCCAAAGAAATGAACAGACAGCCCCACCGAACTTCAATCTTCAGGGACCAAGGAAACTGAGAACAACTTCAGTATTCTGGATAAAGAAGTGGAGGAAGGGGAACCGGCTCCAAGCAAAGAAGTCCAAGAGGGAGAAAAGGGAGACCAAAATCTCGAAGACAAGGGAAACCAGCCAACATAAGAAGAAGGGGCACAAAATAATCCCCCCAAAGGCGTGGTATCGAGGAGGGGAGATCTCATGGAGGAAATGAACTTAAGGATTGAGTGAGCCTGGGACACCCCAAAGAAGCCCGGGAGTGGTAGGAAATCCAAAAAAGCAGAACGAGATCAGGAAGCCTACAAGGATGTTTTAAAAGGAGCACAACCAACCATTAATCAAATGATCGTAGTAAGGCAAACCAAGAAGCCAGCCAAGGCCTCCCAAGATGCTTTCATACTCTCCACAAAGTAAGAAGAAGTTAATCTCGAATGTGAGGGGTCTAGTAGTAAAAAGAAGGAAGAAGCTCTCAGAGACATTCTCGAAAATGAAATAAACATCCTACTTATCCAGGAAAACAAGATGAGTCAGCAAGACTCACTCAAAACTTCATTGAACATTTGGAGAGTCAGCCAAGGAATAGCTGAAAACGCCAGACGTGCCTCAGGAGGACTCTGCGCTCTGTGGAACGCCTCCAAAATAGAACTAATCCACACAGACTCTTGCATGCATTGGATCCTTTCCCAACTATTCCACAAGGAGTCAGGGCATACAGTAAGTCTCTTTAATATCTACGTCCCACAAGATATAGATGAAAAAATAATTGCGCTGGAAAACCCTCCTAAATTACTTAGCTGACAATGAGCTAGAAAACATCATAGTCTAGAGGGGACCAAATGTAATCTCTAATGGAAAAGAGGAAAAACGAGGAGGTTCTATTGTAAGGGACCAAGCTATAGAATGGGTGGAGGACCTAATATCAACATGGGATTTAATGGATATTAAGCCGACTAGGGGACATTACACCTGGACTAACAGAAGGGTAGGCCCGTGGCATATAGCTGCCCGTTTGGACATATTCCTTGTCCAAAGCTCGTTCTTGACCCTTGGGCTCACAGCCACTTTAGAAATTCTCCCCCATAGCACCTGTGACCACAAACCAATCAACCTAGAGCTAAGAAAGGACCAAGGCTAGGAGCCCATCCCCTTCAGATTCAACCATGCATGGATACAGGATAAAGACTTTCGGCACAAAGTCTCCAGTGGTTCAGGATAAGAAAGGTCAATGGCTCCGTATTTACGCTTTGGGAAGAAAATTGAGAAGACTTAAGGCCACGCTAAAAGAATGGGCAAAGAATCAATTTAATCCAATCACTCGTGACTTAAAGCCCAAAGGCTGGAAAAGTCATCATTGCTTGGAAAAGAAGAAAAATTATCAACAAGACTTGCTTTAAAGAGGAACAAATAAAGGCAATGCAGCACAAAGCCTACAGAGACATAGGGCGATACTGAGGCGTAAGTCCTGAGTCCGGTGGGTTAGCTGAAGGAGACAAAAATACAAACGTATTTCCACAAGCAAGCCGGGAAGCAAGAAACAATATGGTCAGAATAGAAATTCAAGTTCAAAATCGGGCCACAATCTTTACCGTGAGGGCACGTGCAATCCTTGAAACATCTTCTAACTCTCTACTCAGAAATGCAAAGGTTAAGCATCGATCCTCAAATGTACCCCCTATCTATTGTTCCAAATCTAATAAAAGAAGATATCAATATCAAGCTCATGGAAGAAGTCACACAACAAGAAATAAAGACGCGGTACCCAAATGCACCCGGATAAAGCACATCATCGATGGATTTATCAAAGATTCTTTTCAAAGATTGTTAAAGAAATAATCAAATTGGACTTAACCAAAATGATAAGAAAATCTCGCTTATAGCAAGCCAGGGTGGAAGCACAACGCCTCTTCCGGCACTCATCCCTAGCGAGAAAGGAGCATTGAGCTTGTAGCCAATTCTGGCCAATCTCTCTCTATAACACAAGTTACAAAATTCTAACGAAGGTCATCGCAAACAGATTGAAAAACTTTCTCCCTCTAATAGTTCCAGAGAGCCAGGGAGGCTTCATCAAAGGTTGACAAATAGAAAACAACATAATTCTGGTGCAAGAAGCTCTTCACTCAAGCCTATGCAGGAAAGATAAAGGTATGATTATCAAACTAGACCTTGTAAATGCTTTTGATAGAGTTAATCATAATTTATTATTTGAGGTAATGAGGAAGTTCGGTTTCAATCAACCTTCGAACTAGATAAGAGCTTTCAGATAGATAGCCATGGATATTCTTGGTAAATGGAAGAGTAACCAATCTTTTCAAAGCGTCTAGGGGCTTAAGGCAGGGATGCCATCTCTCGCCCATGCTATATGAAATTCAAGCCTCGCCTGAAGCTACCAAATGGAAACTCGTAACTCCAAAGAAACCTCCAAGGATTCCCAAAATAGCTTAAGCAAAGGAAATCAACTATGCTAATTTAACGACACTTCAAGGCTTGTAGGCAAGTCCGTTAGTTGTAAAATATTTAAAGAGGAGTTGGACGCTTATGCTGCAATGTCAGGAAGTGAGACAAGCCAATCAAAAAAGTAAAATTTATGGTTGGAACATTACACCCATAGAGATGCTGGGAATTTCTAGAGTTTTGGGGATGGAAGGGCATACCAATGGGAGACCTTCACCTACCTATGAATCCCTATTTCCAAAGCTGCCCCAAGGGCCTCACAATGGAACCATTTACTTGACAAACTAAAAAAGAGAATTTCCCCTGGGGGGCGAACTGGCTAACTCTAGCAGGGAGGATAGTCCTTATCAAATCCGTCCTGGCCAGTGTACCCATCTACCAAAAATCTTTATTTCTAGCCCCAAGTTCTTACTAATTCAAAAAAATAGAGGTAATGCAGAAGCTTCCTATGGGAAGGGGAAAGAAAACAAGCAGGCGACTTCACCTTATAAACCGGGACAAAATCTCCAAACCTCTCTTGGAAGGAGGCCACAATTTTAAAAACACCCAAGTACAAAACCTGGCTCTAGGGGCGAAGAAGTTATGGAACATAATTACAGGGGAACCCACTTGGTGCAAAAGAGCCCTTTGGAAGAAATATTTCAGAGGCACAAGGAACATGTGCATAGAAAACCCCTGTAGAGAGACTAAGGGGTCCCCAACCTATGCTCTGTGCAAAAAAGCCATGGACCTTTTTTTTCACCTCACTTACTTAAAAGAAGAAATGGAAAGAAAAATAAAATTTGGCAAGACTCATTCTAGGGACCCACCTCCGAACGTAAAACCGTGATCCGCAGCTAAAAGGTTGGATGATGGGCAAAATTCCAACATGCTCTTAAGGACATTTCTAAGTGGGGAATGAAAGAGCATAGGTTGGGAAGTGGGCAATCTGCCTCAGGACTTAGAAAATGATTGGGACGCTCTAAAGCTCAGTTTGCAGAGGAAAGCCCCCATTAAAAAAAGAGGTAAAGATGAGAGAGGATAGGGGAAGAATTCAAAGCCCTACTCCACCTCGTTGGGATAAAACACCTTCCGAAACATCCCTCATGTTCCTCCCAACCCAACCATCTCGAAATTCATCTGGAACACCAAAACCATTCCCAAAATAGACCTGCTCCTCGAATTTGAGCCATAATAGTATTCAAACATGGAGAACCTTTCAAAGAAAGTTTGAGGGAACTTTCAGATTTCTCAGGTCAATGTCGAGAAAACCCGCGTATCACCTTCTCTTGAATTGTGGCTTTTCAAAAGAAGTCTGGAATCTGGAAGTTGGGCTGCAAAAGAACCCAATTCTTCCACAAGACATTAATTCCCTTCTCCAAAACTGACATCCCTTTACCCTTCCAATTGAAGAAGCAAAGCTACGCCTCGGTTGAGTAGCACCAAGGTTTATCCTTTTGGGTAAGCTTTACCGAAAGAAAACAAATGGTTTTCGTGGACAAGCAAAGGAGGCTTCATCAGGACCGTGCAAAGATCAAAGCTCTCTTTGGCGAATGGGATAATACCCATCGACATCCTCAGTACAGTAGGGAGCTAGAAGAAAAAGAAGAATTTTGGCTGAGCCAATTCCAAATTCATTTGCAAAAAGGGATCACAGTCAATACCACAACTCGTGAAATTTGGGAAATAAGGGCAAGGAAGAACGAATTTGACAATGGAAAAAGGAAAGGACGTGAACGATTTTGTCCCTTGATGGAGCCTCAAAGGGCAATCCATGCCAAGCAGGAGGAGGAGGATTAATTGTAAAGCCAAACGCAAAAGTCATGGTACGATATTCCATAGGCCTAGGCATCGCCACAAACAACCATGCATAATGGTATTGTATGTGGCTTCTGTAACAAGCCAGAAGCAATGGAATTCGAAACCTGATTATCATAGGAGATTCCCGAATGTTAATCTGTGCCATAGCCCATTCCACGAAAAACTCAAAATGCACAACTCAATAATTTTTTGGCTAGGATACACCTCCTCCTTCAAAGGTTTGACTCATATCAAGTGTTCCACGTCCTGAGGGAACTGAAT
Organism: Picea sitchensis; assembly: GCA_010110895.2. NCBI lineage: Eukaryota > Viridiplantae > Streptophyta > Pinopsida > Pinales > Pinaceae > Picea > Picea sitchensis. The sequence goes on along the minus strand of SNQJ01S0004148.1, from coordinate 72,083 downwards.
AGAGAAGAGGATGAGGAGGAAAATAGAGGCACAAAGCTGGAACAAGGACGCATGTGTCAAACAACCACCACAATGGATATACCTTGACCAGTCTCAACCAAAATGGAAGCATGCAAATTGCAAAGAAAGGGACAAGACCAAACCCAGAGCTGGAACATATGCTGAAAAAGTACTGGAACAAATGTTGAAACACAATGCTGGAAATTACCAAACAAAGGTCAGAATATATCGGGAACACATATCGGGAGCATATAAACAGTATCGAACATATGTCAAACACGCTATTATAGTCAAACACGTTGTAACATATACGAACACAAAGGTCGAACATATGTCAAAACACGCTATTGAACTTATGCCGAACAAGCATCGGAGCATATGTCGGAATAGTGTCAGAATACATGTTGAAACACGGTCGAACATATGTTGAAACAACGATGGAACTTATGCTGAAACACCGTTGTAACAAATGATGAAACATTGATGAGACATATGCTGAAACAGTGCTGAGACTTATGCTGAAATAGTGACTAGAGTTTCGGCATTTAAATTTAATCCAGTTCTATTAGAAGACGTACAGGAACTAGTTCAGTTCACAAGTCTATAGCTATAGAAGTAGAATGGTTCAGAAAGATAGGCCCGAAGAAATTCGAGACCATTTTGTAATTGGATCTGTGGCTAGTCCACCCCATTAATATAATCTATAATCGTTTCTGTCAAAAAAATAAATAACATAGAGATATAGAGAACAACAACAGATATCCAATGAATAATAACTTCTATTGAATAAATAAAATAGGATGAAACTGTAAAACCGCAGAACTAAAAACAACTTGCTCGAATGGTGGTAGCTATCTCTGAGAAGAGATGTGGCTTCTATGCGCATATGTCTCAACAGAATGATTACAACGAGGGTATAGAGGCCTTTTTAACATTACTCATGAATGACAAAACCCTAGACATCCAAAAACCTAACCCCACGAGATGAAACACCAAACGTTATATGGGCCCCAATGGGTAAGTTGGTACCTCAAATTCCCAGGGTCGTAAATTTTGCATACAACCTCCTTTTTAGGCGCGTGATATCCTGTTGGAAAGGTCTTTTCAAGAACTGCACATTATGCCATCAAATTTTGACTGTGTCAAGCCAAAACAACTGTTTAGGGCCCCGAAATGGCCCTGGAAGTACATAAATATGTACTAACATGAAAAATTCCAAAATAATCCAGTTGGATTAGGTGGGAGACCACCAATATCCACCTGGCCATTGTGTAGGGCTTCAAACAACCCTGAAAGTGTAGAACCCACAATTACAAAGAATTACAGAAGAACGTATTGAACTAAAACTGTCAAAAGGAGTCAGTTGGAATAGGTGGGTGGCCACCAATATCCACCTAGATCACTAAGCCACCATGAGTCCTCCATGGAAGGAGGCGCCCAAGATTCCCTCAACCAATGCTTCCATTCCCATCTCCATTGCTTCTCTCCAACTCTCCAAGTGAACACATGAGTGAATGAGTCGCCTTTGTCCCTATGTGCCCCTCTTGAAACATCCATAAGGAAACCTAGGAATGGATGGCTAGGATCACCCCAAGCCATCTCTAATCCATGGTTGAGATATTTCCAAAAGAATCTCAACTCAAAACGCACTTTGGGTTAAGTTTCCTAAGTTCACTTTATGTCCCTTCATTCACCCACCTAGTGCTAAAATGTCACTTTTGCCTTAAGTGACAAAATTCCAACTTTTTGACTTATGTGAAGTCAAAGTGGAATTAGACATAAAGTACAAGGTACATGCTCCCAATGTATTTCCCACTTGTGGTTAGAGACCCAAAACCACAAGGGGACCACTTCCCAAGGTACACCAAAACTCAACACTCCCTCTTATCGAGGAAAGTGTTTCTCACCAAGCCCATCTTGTCTCTGAAGTAGACACGTTTTCCCCTTAGCAGGGCCTTGATGAGAATATCTGCAACCTGCTCATCAGTCAAAATATACCAAAGATATACTTCCCCTCGCTGAACCCAATCTCTGATGAAGTGGTATCTGATCTCTATATTCTTCGACCTATCATGGAACACTAGATTCTCAGAGAGTGTGATACAACTCTGATTATCACAGTGAATGACAGCCGAAGGAAAATCCTGACCAAATAATCCTACCAGCAACTTACGAAGCCAAATGGCCTTGCAACTTGTCTGATAGGCCACCATATACTGCACCTCACCTAAACTCAAAGCAATTGACTTTTGTTTCCAGTTGTACTAGGAAACAAGTCATCACCCCAACCCAAAACAACACCTTGAGGTTCTCTTCCTATCAATAGAACATCCTGCCTAGTCTGACTCTGTGTATCCAACCAAACTCACTCCATCCCCTCTGACATATCCCAGGACATAATCCATTGAAACTACAATGTACCTCAAAACATGTTTTTCCCCAATCCAGTGAACACTACTTGGCTCTACCATGTACTAGCTAAGAGTGTTCACGAAAAAAACAATATCTGGTCGAGTGTTGACCAGATACACCAATGATCCGATCAACTGTCTATATCCTGTACATCCACCAACTGGGAATCTAAAGTGCTAAGCTTCTTCTAGTTGGTGACCATGGGTGTCGACATAGTCCTACAGTCCTCCATATGAAACCTACTCAAAATATCTACAACATACTTCCCCTGTCCCAGGAAGATGTGACCCTCCTCCTGCCATACCTCCATTCCCCAAAAATAGTGCATCAACCCGATTTCACTCATCTCAAACTCTGATGCAAGATCCCTCTTGCACTCAGCTATGCGATGCTCCACTCTCGTGATGAACAAGTCATACAAATATAAAATGATAATGAGTGTGTCCTCAACTTTAATGATGTAATAGAGGTTAGGATCAACATCTCTCTATTAAAATCCCATCTAAAGCAAATATGAGTCAATGTGCGAATACCAAGCTTTGGGAGCTTGCTTCAGACCATACATCGCTTTTCTCAGAAGGCACATGTGAGAATCTCTCTCACACACCTCGAACCCCTATGGATGTTCAATGTACACCTCCTCCTCAATAAATCCATTGAGAAATTTGATCTTTACATCCATCTGATGTATCCTCCAACCCATCTCTGTCGCTATTGAAATAATACTCCGAATGGAAGTGTATCTCACAACTGGTGTGAATGTCTCATCATAATCAAATCCCTCTACCTGAGAGAATCCATGTGCCACAAACCAGGCCTTGTGTTTCTATATGTTTCCATCTATAGAATAATTGGTCTTGTACAACCATATAGAAGTCACAACTGACTTCCCCTTTGGCCTCGACACCACCTCCCATATATCATTGTGCATAATGGAGTCATACTCCTCTAGCATGGCCTCTCGCAAAACCTGCTCATCAACTGCCTACACAAATGTATCAGGCTCTGCATCTTTGATGCTCACCACCATTGCCAATTAAGACCCAAGCTTCTCTGGTGTTCTGCTCTCTCTGAATTGTCTCTTGGGATCTCCTACATTCTCCTTGGCTTCCTTCAGGGTCTGCTGAAACCATCTCGGTTTCCTCTTCCCTGAAGTAACCAAAGGAGAAGTAATATCTCCATGCCCAAGAGTCGTTGCCTTAGATCTAATCCCAACACGCTGAGATATTGAAGCCTCTTCACCCTCTGCCTGAACCCCCTACAACTATGAACCTAAATTTGTGCAAGGTGACCTTGTCACCTCTTAAACTGGTGTACTCGACACCTAAGGTTGTGCTCCCTCTGAAACATCAATTTGTGTCTTTGGAAACTCCTCAACACTATATCTCTACTCAAGAGACCTCATGAAGGCTCTACCCTCCTCAAATATAACAACTCTTCTCATCACCACTCTATGTTGTGATGGAATGTAGATCCAATAGGGCTTTGATACCTCTGAGTACCCAACTAGAATCCCCTGCTAGGTTGTGGGGTCTAGCTCTATCCTCTTCTCTAAGGGGAAATGAGAGTATGTCAAGCATCCAAAAATCTTGATATTCTCAAAATCGAACCTCCTACCAGTGAAGGCCTCCTCGAGACTCTTCTTCCCAAAAACTCTATGGGGACTCATGTTCTGCAGATAAACTGCAACAACACTCGCCTCAACCCAAAGGTATAAATTCAAAGTCTGATCATGCAACATAGATATCGTTTCACCTACAATCTCCATGTTATTCCTCTCAGCAATCCCATTCTGCTAGGGGTATTAAGGCATGGTCATTTGTCTTCTAATCCCTACATGGGTACAGGAGTATACAAACTTTGTGGAGGCATACTCTCCTCCATTATCTAACCGCAAGACCTTGATCCTATTTCCTATCTAGTTCTCCACAAGAGCTTTGAACTCTTGGAACCTATTGAAAACCTCACTCTTGGCCTTTAGGAAATAGATCCAGGTCTTCCTTGAGTGGTTATATATGAATGTGAGATAGTACTTACAACCAATCAATGATGAACGAGACATGGGCCCACACACATGAGTGTGTACTAAATCCAATATTCCAGTTCACTTTCTGTCACTACTGGGGAAAACAACCTTGGTAAACTTACCAAGCACACACCCTTTACACACATCATGATCCTCTAAGATGAACTGTGGCACTCCTGTCACAACCTCTCTCATCCCTCCAAGATCCCCATGATGAAGGTGCACCATCCTCTAATGCCACAACTCACATAATTGATTATTGTCGCTACTCGATGCCAAAGCATGTAGGGGATGTAAAAGAAATCTGTATAGTTTACCATCTCTCACTCCAATCACCTTCCCTGAGGTAATATGGGACCACTTAGGGTGTATGAGGGCCTTTTTCCCTCTGAAGGAAACCTCAAGACCCCTATCCTGGAGGGTGGAAACTGATATCAGATTCTTCTTCAACCCAGGGACATAGAGTACATCACTGAACGAAATGGGTGGCATAGTGTCCCTCTAAAATGTCATTATGCCACTCCCAACAACTCTGACTATGGTGTCATCACAAAGAGAAATATCCATCCCAACCTCTCGATCTCTAAGGTAAGAGAAATTATCTCTAACACCAGTCATGTGGCTTGAAGTCTCGTTGTCTATATACCAAATGCTAGGTCTTGTCTCAACTGAAGTGCAGGAAATAAGGAAGGCACACTCCCTCTCAAACTGTGCCTTGAACTATGCCTCATCTATTGTAGCTATTGTACCACATGTCCTCTTCTTCCTATTGGGACACTATCGAACATATTTCCTCACATTATTACAATAAAAGAACTTCACTTTGCGCATATCCCTCTTCTACCCACTACCACTCTCTCCATGTCGCTTGGCCCCCATCTTGGGACCCTGTCTAGCACCCTTGTCGGCCTTATTCTTTCCCTTTGTCCAAAGATAAAGATCCTCATCACCCTCAGATATACATTGTTTTTCTGAAGACCCAAAGATACATCTCAACTCCTCTTGTACAAAGTCGTCCCAAATTCTCTCCTAAGTAGGCATGACCTCCCGAGCTACAATGCCTCATACAAATGAACCCCAAGGTTTGGAAAAGTTGTTTAAATATTTCCTCACCATAAAATCTGGATCCACAATCTCTCTGACTACTGCTAATTCATCTCTAATTTAAGTGAATCTTCTAAGGTATGAAGTGACGGACTCTGTCTTGAGCATTTGAATGCTCCCGAGTTTGTCCTGCAGAACCATCTTCCAATTCTGATTTGGACTCTGGTAAAGCTTTCACAATGAGGCCCATATCTCAAAGGCATAATATTTCCCAGTCAAGTGGGGTATGATGTGGTCTCTCACTACATCACAAATATTCATCCTCGCCTTGGTGTTCTTCTTCCTGAAATCTGCATCCAACAATGGAGATGGAGTAGGTATTGGAGGAATCACCATGGGAGATTGAACAATATCCCATAGTACAAGATTCTTCAAGACGAATATGATCATGGTCTTCCAAGGGGAGAAGTTGCTAGATTCGGCTCTCCTTTCCTTCGCCCTTTTCCGAGACACCAAAATGGTTGTCCAATGAACTCACTCATGTCACCATAGGTGTGAAAAGAGGCTTTCCAACTACAATCTCACTCTTGTCAACACAGGTGTGAAAAGAGGTTGTCCACTAGGTTCAAAATAGTCCAACAAACTTTCCATCAAATCTACCAACAAATTGTCCAAGAAACTGTCAATAAGTTGTCCCAAAAAATATTTCAACAAGTTGTCAAGAAACTGCCAACTTTATGCTCTAGAAATCAACCATTGTTCACCACCAAGGATCTGATACCATGAAGAAAAATGAGATACTATGAGGTTTCCAAAACAGGTATGTCTTTGAACTAAAATTTGGCTCTAAGTTTTATCTTCAAACTGTCCTTTGCTGTTATTTTAGGACAACAAATAGTGAAGTAAAATTCTGCTCATAACTTTTATGGTTAAGTGTTCTTTGAGGTTCCCTTGCAAGTGTTTTCGAACCGGTGGTTAGCACATGAAATATAACTGAAAACAAGTAACACTCCTCTAGATATTTACAACACTTAAATGATGATCTACACTCTAAGATTGTATGAAAATAGTACACAAGTATTTTTGGTCAACACGAACCTAGATAAAACCCCCCAGCGAAAAACAGTTTGGAATGAAAGTATATATAATGGTGATCTCAATTAATGAATACAATACAATAGAACCTGATATGATATCAAGCTCCTCTCAAGCTTGTATTACAGGTTCCAAGAAGAATGCTCCTATGAAAGTGCGCCCTCCCTCCTTGTTGCTCTATCCACTGAAATGATGCGCCCTACCTCCTCCTTGGCCCAATGAATAATACCTTGCACAAAATCAACTGGTTGTGTGACTCCTCCACAATGAACCAATCATATTTTAAGTAGCACAAGTCCTTCTAGTGCCTGCTAAGTGTGCGCCCTCCTCCAAGCAATAACTCTCACCAATAAATAATGAGGGACTAAGCCTCCATGAGTCCTCCATGGAAGGAGGCACCCAAGCTTCCCTCAACAAATTATTCCATTCCCATCTCCATTTATCCTCTCAAACTCTCCAAGTGAAAAAATGAGTGAATGATCCTCCTTTGGCCCTATGCGCCCCTCTTGAACCATCCATAAGGAAACCTATGAATGGATGGCTAGGATCACCCCAAGCCATCTCTAATCTATGGTTGAGATCTCCCTCCAAAATAATCTCAACTCAAAAACAACTTTGGGTTAAGTTTCCTAAGTTCACTTTATGTCCCTTCATTCACCCACCTAGTGAATAAAATGTCACTTTTGCCTTAAGTGACAAAATTCCAACTTTTTGACTTTAGTGAAGTCAAAGTGGAATTAGACATAAAGTACAAGGTAGATAGTCCCAATGTATTTCCCACTTGTGGTTAGAGACCCAAAACCACAAGGGGACCACTTCCCAAGGTACACCAAAACTTAACAATGCACTCCTCCTTATGGGGTCCTCCTAGCTTGGTGAATACTGCCAAAAGAAACTTATACTATTGAACTCACAAAATTAAAGCACACGACTCATGTAATTTGAAAAGTAACCGGATATTTTTATTAATTCAAACAACAATACAATTACAATAATGTGTACATGTCCTCTAAAGGTTTGAGTACCCATATTTATACAAGACAAATGAGATCTCACATATCCAAGCTACACAGATCTCAAACCTGACCGCCACTATAATTTTGGGAAATATCAATTTAAAGATTCAATAATGTATCCTAGATCCTTCACATTTTTTAGGAAAACATTGGCATGGGAAAAAAATGGCCTCGTCCTGCACAAAATCCATTTGGCCTATTTTCAATATTTGCCTTCATCCACTCACCATTAACCTTGTAAAATCGCCTCTTTGTTTTGGCACAGGTTTCATAAAATGTATACAAATGGCTTGATATGTCTCTCAAGATGATCTCAGATTGAATTCTTCTTGATCCAAGAGGAAGGTAAGTTGGCCCAACATATTAGAATTATAAGTCCAACATATCAGAATCATAACCTAGGTGGCATATTTTAATTCGCTCCACTCCAACTATCGAAACCAACTCGATTTACAAGAATTTGAAATTCTTGTAAATACATGTTATTTAACATGATTTGAAACTCATTTAAACATGAAATAAGAGGAACAATCATGCAAAGTGACCTTAAGTACCCAAGGGGTATTCAGATATGGATTTATAAATAACTTCAAGGATTGAAAATGAAAAAGGACAAATTTTAATGGAAAAAAGAGAATTTGGTTAACCCAAAAGAGTGAAATTGTTAATCAAAATAAAGACAATTTGGGCACCCAACGACACCAAAAATTCCAGTCAATTCAATTAGTTGAAATATGATACATTAAATTATCAACTTGGGGATCATAAATTGATGAATTACAATGCAAAATATATGCAGGCCTTAGCTTCAAATCTATCCCTAAATGACTACTTATGTAGAAAGAAAAATTGTTTATTGTATAGCTGCAAAAATAGAGTTTATGTAGCTACAAAAAAAACAAAGTAAATGCAAATAATGGGAAAATAGCTTAAATAATGAAGAAATTAAACATAAGAACAACAATTGACAAAATAGAGACAAGAACAGCAACATGGCGGAAAAGGCATAATAGCCAACACACACTTATTCACTCCAATGTTACATATTTATAGTACAATGGGTGATGCCACCTCATAGAGAGATTTGCTCTAGATCCTAAAATCATGCATTATGACTAGGCTAGGCAATCTTAACTAACTCATTAGTCATCACTTGAGGATATATTACTAATATCCTAAATGAATAATACAAATATAGGTGACAATTTAGACTTAGTGTTTGGTAAAGGTAAGCCATATGCTAACAATCCCCCCCTCAATCACAAGTCCGATCAATAATACCAGCAATAAAGCATAAAC